>JZKD02S1749189.1:313353-329780 GCA_000966675.3 Picea glauca | reverse complement strand
ACTGCTCATGATAGAAACCTTTCCTGCATTTATTAGTTTTTCATTTCGATTATTTATATTTTTTAAATGAAGGTTGCCAATCTAACTTATGGAGTGAATGAAACAAAGTGTTGTTGAATATAAATATATGTATTCAACCTGCAAGTCTACCTTAGAATATTTATTGTTATACAAGCATTCACTTTTGAGAGTTTTGCTTCGTAGTTCATTAGATAATGGTGTATCAGACACTTTGAGATCAAATATGCATATATCGTATGTAACACTTCACAAGTTTACCAACCTGGATTGAGATAAAATGTAACAAAATTATTATCATATAATTCGACTGACATCCAGAATGACTCAAGCCTTGTTTGCTGCCTTAAGAAATCTCTTTATGGTCTGAAGCAAGCTCCTTGATCTTGGTATGCCAAAATGGACAACTTTCTTCTTGATGCCGACTTTTCTAGATGTTATTATTACCCAAATGTCTATACCAAGAAAGTAGGAAACCATCCCATAACACTTGTTCTTTATGTTGATGACCTTATCCTCATTGGTAGTGACCCTAAACTTTTAAGCCATGTGAAAACCAACCTTAAGAAGAAATTTGAAATGACCAACTTAGGCTATTTTCATTATTTCCTTGGCCTCCAAGTTTTGCAAACCAAGGAAGGAAATTTTCTTTCTCAGTCTAAGTATGCTTGTGACCTTCTTCGCCTCTTTCACATGGATGATTTTGAACTAGCCCCTTCTCCCTTCCATTCTAGAATCAAACTTGTTGCCACTTGTACTTCTCCCAAGGTTGATGCTACTTTGTACTGTCATTTAGTTGGTAGACTCTTATATTTGACTCATATCCATCCTAATATTTCCTTTGATATTGGTCTTGTTGCACGGTATATGTAAACACCCCATGAAAGCCACTGGAAAACAACTAAAATGATACTTCGGTATGTTTGGATTACAGTTCAATTTGAGATACATTACAGGTCAGGGGGACTCCTTTAATGGTTGGTTTCACTAATTTAGATTGGTTTGATGACCAAGATGATAGAAAGTATGATGTAGGTTATGTTTTGAGCCCTTGTTTAGGACCTATCACTTGGGCTTGTAAGAAACAACATGTCATTGTTCTTTCTTCAGTAGACGCAGAGTATCGAGCAATGGTTAATGCAAATTAGTAAGCTTTGTGGTTTCGATAGATCCTTTCAGAGATTGGATTCTAGTGGCAATATCCAACCACTCTTTGGTGTGAAAATAAGAGTGTCATCAAGCTAACCAAAGATCCAATTCAACATCAGTGAAACAAAAACATCGAGCTACACATGCACTTCATCAGAAAGCTCATTCATGATCGAGTTATCGAAGTTCTCTTTTGCTCTACCGAATATCAAGTTGCATAGATTTTCACAAAGTCTCTTAAATAAGTTAAGTTTTCCAAACTTCGATCTATGTTAGGAGTTCAAGAAGTTGTCATTAAGGGGGGATAGGCTCTAATGCATCCTTCCTTATCCTATTGTGTTGCGTTTGTAAATCCTTCAATCTTATCCAAAGTTGTTCTTAAGGGGGATGTTAGTATATTTAGACACTTAGGAGTTAGTTAAGATCAAGTTGGTCTAATGTGTCATTACGTTAAAGTGTGTTTCTTAGTGTGTTTCTTTAGTATGCATTTGTAGTTAGGAAATATGATGGTCATGATATGTTCCCGACATAGAGTGATTTGATAGCTCATATTCTCCTCAATATTAATAGCTACATTGATCTATGGATTAACACCTGATTGGTCCATGATCTCTATTAGAGCATGGAGGGTCATTTGCCAACGATCGATTGTGAGAAACTCTCTTGTAAATCTCTCTGTAATATTTTCTTTGCATTAATAAATTTCTCCAAGTGGCCACGTTGGTTGGGGCCGTGGATGTTTCCCCACAAGGGTTTTACCACGTAAAAACATTTGTGTGTTGATATTTGATCTGACTATGTGAGTGGTTACCAAAGGTGTTCTTCCTCTATTGCAATATATGTGTTGTTGAACAAATTATTAGGAGAAATCAAAGTGATGCAAACCCCCTCCACATCCTGGGGATCGCGCGACCTCCCGATCTAAGGATTGTTCACACTATAGAGTTGAATTATCTCTCAGGCTCTTGTTGAGCCCTCAAAACTCTCTACAACAGGCCTTTAATCTTCTCCCTGTGCATAAATTCAATTTTGCGAGGGTCTTGTCACTTCAATGGAGAAGTCCACGTGACCTCGAGCCAAAACCATAGGCCAAACCTTTAAATGGTGGGCACTTTGGCACTTTGGAGCTCTGGGCTTCGGGAGTTCCAACAACAACACCCTACGATCCTCCCGAACGTTGAATTTACGAACAACCGAACAACGATGGGGATCAACGGTGCACAATACGTGTCGAGATCCACGACTCATAGATATTTCGGGACTCCACACTTCGGTAGTTTTACCCGCTCGAACACACAATTCCTCTGAAGGCATGAACTCCGAACTAGAAAATCAGACGACTAACATCCGCCTTCAATTGATGATGTAAGATTACTTCGGGCTCCGGGATTCAGAGCTCTTCACGATACAACACTTCAAATCCTACGAATGCAGAACTGGCGAAGGGATGGATCTACGATCCACATGTCCCTCTCAACAGACGATCAAGATCTACTTTGACCTTCGGGAATTCTCGAGCCAAAACACTTTACGCCTCCATTCTCCCAGACTACTAGATTCTTGAATCACTATCAATCTGCCGACACATGGCCTTGACGCCAATGATCAAGATCTGCTCCAGGCTTTGGAGCTTTGGAAGTATTTCACACTCTTGCAACAACACTTCAGGTTCACCGAATAGTCAGACTTCCAGATAACTATTTATCTGCGAACACATGTCCCCCATCTACCAACTATCCAGATTAAATTCAGACTCTGGGACTTCAGGAAATTTGTCTCCTCCATAGTACACACCCTAAAACTTCTGGATTTGTGAAGTCTGAAGGACTTCAAGGATTATCACCTGCGCACCTTTTCCAAATCTGACGGTTGTGAAAACTTATGCTCCTTTTGAACAGATCTCGTCCGCTCGTCCTCCAAACAAAATGAATTCTTTCTTTCAAGAGTTAAATATCGCTACCGTTCCTGAGCTTTGTCAACTTCAAAGGACTTAGGCTTGGGAGCACACCTTGTGCTACTTCTCTTGAGATTGAGACCTAAAAAATCTCCTACACACTCCTTGCACTTGCTCACCTTGAGACATTTTCAACACTTCACTAAGTGTTGGCCTTGTGCACACCTTGCACGGGTCTTACCTTCGAGCTTTTATACTTAGTCGAGTATATGTGAACTCCTTGCACTCACTCTATGAAATTCACTCTATCTCTCCTGAGCTATTAAGTCTGAAAACGACTCTACCTCCACACTCCTTCCGTGGCCACTATGCACTCCTTACACTAGGAATTCTCATAAGAGAGACAAATGAAACTTATAGAACATTGCAGGTTCATTCATTCAACCATTAAATACACACACATGCAGATAAACACAAAAAATAGATAACATGACACTACCCAATTAACTCAGAGATAAGCAAACTTAGGCATTTGAAACAAATCTCCTCTATTATATTCCTGCAATAAAACATTTACAAAGTGTTCTTACAACTCTCAGCTTCTTTCTTTGGTAAGACTCACAATAAGCTTCAACAACAATTACAATAATCTTCAACAACCTCTTTTGGGTATTCTCGAGCCTTTCTTTCGACTACTCTAGTGCTTTTTCATCATAATTAAAGCATTTTACCACTAAGATTATTACAAATAAATGAGCATTTACAATATAGATATGAGTCCATGCTCCAAATCTGTACAATCCTTTGGGAATTAAAGAAATTACAATCTCCTGTATTGTTTACAATGGCTCATGCCTCAAAATCTTACAGGCCTTTAATTACAATATTTTCAAAACATTAAAGTGATGTTCTCTCCTTGGAATCCAAAACCAATTTGAATGCGTGCGTTGAATGCTGATTTGTCCTCCACTTGACCTCATTGAATGTTGATGGCGATGCTCCTGCATCATACTCCATTGCCGAGAAAATCATGAGCTCCTCCACTGCTACTGTGTTGGATCCTCTTGGGTCCCAAACTTCACTATGGAGCTATCCACCCGCTCCTCTACTTTTCTGCTGTTGCAAGCTCTCCTCTTGGTTTCCAGATTTTATGTTGTAGGGATTCACGTATCTTACCACTACAGTCTCCCCTTGTCAGCCTCCACATGTTGTTGATTTCCTCTTTTACTGGCTTCAACATCAACCTTCTTATATCCTCTATCTCCTTGTCCAGCTTGTCCATGGGTTGACTTCTCTCTTGCAGTCTTCTCTGCTGCATCTCCTCCTCTTCAACAATCTCTAACTTGAATTGTTGGATAAGCCTAATCTTGTTTATTACTCTTTCTCCCAGGGCTTCCAATTCTTCACATAGATTAGCAAAATTCATGTTGTCTTCTCTCTCTCCTGTTGCAGGTTCCAATTCTGCAGTTTTCCTCCGTTCATCTCCCTTGCTGCAATTTATGAGCAATTCCACTGAATGCTCTTCTTTCCTCCTCCTTCTATATTCTAAAATGACATAATCCATGGGTTGTTTGTCATCTTCCTTATAAACAACATCTCCATTGGAATTTTCTTCTAAGCCCTCTCCAAGAGATGCTCTGATCTCCCCTACCATCAAAACATGGTTAAGGTCCTCTCTTCCCTCCAAACTTTGGGAAGATGTTTCTCCTTCTTCCTTCTCCATGACAGTCTCTCTTGGTTGTCTTCCTTCTCTTGCACCTGCAACACATGCATTGTTAGTTTTAAAAACATTTGGCCCCATGACCTCTTCCCTAGATGCCTCCTGCATCACTTCCTCATGTGAAACACATGCACTGGCCTCTGTTGGGCTGCTCAGAAGGAATATACCGACTCCCCCAATGATCATAATGCACCTCTGAACTTCCTCCTTGAGAGTTGAAGTATTTAACTTCTCATCATCTTCATTCACATGGTTTTCAACCTCACATGAATCTTCATGTTGATGAGGTTTCTCTCCTGCCTCTTCCTCTTCTCCTGTTAGTACTCCTTTCTGATATGAACTCTCCTCTGATTTCTCGAGACTCTCAGATAGTATCACCTCCTCTTTTCCCACTTGGAAACCTGAATTTTCATTTCTTCCCTCCTGGCAATCTACGAGATCTTCGACTGATCTCTTCTCATTTCCCTCCTGACAATCTGTGAGATCTTCAATTGATCTCTCTTCCTCCTCATTGAGGCTCTATAATTTCTGGTTCACAGATGTAAACCATCTCTCCTCTGTGTCACTGAGGTTTTCCACTTGCCTCAACCACCTCTTCAACATCTGCTTCTGCTTCCTAGCAATCAACTGCTGAATAGGCCACTTTACCTTCCCCTTCATGGGCCACTCATACCTCCAACTTCCTTGTTGCATTCTCTGCCATTGCAATGTTAATATATTGAGCTCCTCTCTAGTCTCATTAAGAGCTTTATCCTTCTCCTCTTTGCTCAACTGCTTGCGGTCTCCTCTCGGACCTTGTCTATGGCCTTCATTAGCCATTTTCTCTTTTTCCACTTCTTCTCTCCATCTAGTGTATGCAAATAGAATCTCGCTCTGATACCACTTAATTCAAACCCCCACCACCTCCCAGGGCTTGCGTGACCTCCCAATCTAAGGATCGTTCAGACTAAGGAGCTTGATTATCTCTTGGGCTCTTATTGAGCCCTCAAAACTCTCTACCACATACCTTTACTCTTCTCCCTGCACGTAAATTCAAGTTTGAGAGGGTCTTATCACTTCAATGGAGAAGTGCATGCAACCTCGGGCCAAAACCATAGGATAAACCTTTAAATGGAGGGAACTCCGACACTTCAGAGCTCCGGGCTTCGGGAGTCCCAAAAACAACACCCTATGATCCTCCCGAACGCTGAATTTACGAACAACCGAACAATGACGGGGATCAATGGTTCACAATACACACCGAGATCCACAGCTCACAGATATTTCAGGACTTCATGCTTCGAGATTTTTACCCGCTCCAACAAGCAATTCCTCTGAATGAGCAAACTCTGAATTGGAAAATCGAACGACTGACGTCTTGCCTTCAATCGACAACCTAAGATTACTCTGGGCACTAGGCTTCAAATCTCTTCACGATACAATACTTCGAATCCTTTGAACGACGAACTAGCGAAGGGATGGATCTATGATCCACGTTTCCCTCTCAATAGATGGTTAAGATCTACTCCAACCTTCGGGCCTTCGAGAGTTCTTGAGCCAAAACATTTTACGCATCCGTTCTCCCGGACTGTTGGATTCCCAAATCACTAGCAATCTGCTGACATGTGGCCCTGATGCCAACGGTCAAGATCTGCTCCAGGCTTCAGAGCTTTGGGAGTTTTGCACACTCTTGCAACAACACTTCAGGTTCACCGGATAGTTAGACTTCTGGATAACTATTTATTTGCGAACACGTGTCCCCCGTCTACCATCGGTCCAAATTAACTTCGGACTCTGAGACTTAGGGAAATTCGTCTCCTCCACAGTACACACCCTAAAACTTCCAGATTCACGAAGTCCGAAGGACTTCAAGGGTTATCACCTGCGCACCTTTCCCAAATCTGACAGTTGTGAAAACCTCTGCTCCTTATTAATGGATCTTGTCCGCTCGTCCTCCAAACAAAATGAATTCTTTCTTTCGAGAGTTAAATCTCACTACCCTTCTTGAGCTTTGTCAACTTCAAAGGACTTAGTCTTGGGTGCACACCTTGCGCTACCTCTCCTGAGCTTGAGACTTAGAAAATCTCTCGCGCACTCCTTGCTCTCGCGCACTCCTTGTGCTTGCTCACCTTGAGACTTTTTCAACACTTCACTAAGTGTTGGCCCTGTGCACACCTGGCACGGGTCTTACCTTTGAACTTTTATACTTAGTCGAGTATATGTGCACTCCTTGCACTCACTCTATGAAATTCACTCTATCTCTCGTGAGCTATTGAGTCTGAAAACGACTCTGCCTTCAAACTCCTTGTGTGGCCACTGTGCACTCCTTGCACCAGGATTTTAGAAGAGAAACAATTGAAACTTATAGAACATTATAGGTTCATTCATTCAACCATGAAATACACACATAGGCATATAAATACAAAAAATAGATACAATGAAATTACCCAATTAACTCAGAGATAAGCAAACTCATACATTTGAAACAAATCTCCTCTATTATATTCCTCCAACAAAACATTTACAAAGTGTTCTTCCAACTCTCAACTTCTCTCTTTGATAGCACTCACAATAAGATTCAACAACAATTACAATAATCTTCAACGACCTCTTTTGGGCATAGATTACATAAATTTATACATGGAGGGGCTTCTCGAACCTTCCTTCTGACTACTCTAGTGCTTTCACATCATAATTAAAGCATTATACCACTGAGATTATTACAAATAAATGAGAATTTACAATATAGATATGAGTCAATGCTCCAAATCTGTACAATCCTTTGGGAATTAAAGAAATTACAATCTCCTGGATTGTTTACAATAGCTCATGCCTCAAAATCTTATGGCCCTTTAATTACAATATTTTCAAAACATTAAAGTGACGCGCTCTCATTGGAATCCAAAACCAATTTGAATGCACATGCTAGATGCTGAGTTGCCCTCCACTTGGCCTCATTGAATGTTGATGGCGATGCTCCTGCATCACAAAGAAAACCCATAATATATAAATTTAGGCAAATTTCATTGACGGGTAAGTCTAATTCACGTTTTCAAATTGGCAGGTGATCATATTAAGTTCTAATAGTCAAAATGAGTTCGTGGATATCGTAAACCCATAAGCATCATCATTTGAGAGAAGAAAATGAAATTCTTCAAAAATAAAACTGCATAAAAAATATTTTTAATGAAATTCTAAGCCTTTTACAAAACAATGTTGCACACAAATTGAAATCCATCAACTTGTTTCCAAACTTTTATATATGTACTTTTAAGACATAGATTAAATACCATAAGATCAACTCTTGGTTGAATTGTTTTAATCTGCTAAAATGTCCATCTAACTCAATTGAGCAGTGAAACCAAAACATTGGCGAAAATGCCAAAATCTTCCGAAAACCAAAAATTAAATGAGCTAAGGGTGTGAGATAGCTCCAATAATATTAGATGAGTTTGGAAACANACTGCTCATGATAGAAACCTTTCCTGCATTTATTAGTTTTTCATTTCGATTATTTATATTTTTTAAATGAAGGTTGCCAATCTAACTTATGGAGTGAATGAAACAAAGTGTTGTTGAATATAAATATATGTATTCAACCTGCAAGTCTACCTTAGAATATTTATTGTTATACAAGCATTCACTTTTGAGAGTTTTGCTTCGTAGTTCATTAGATAATGGTGTATCAGACACTTTGAGATCAAATATGCATATATCGTATGTAACACTTCACAAGTTTACCAACCTGGATTGAGATAAAATGTAACAAAATTATTATCATATAATTCGACTGACATCCAGAATGACTCAAGCCTTGTTTGCTGCCTTAAGAAATCTCTTTATGGTCTGAAGCAAGCTCCTTGATCTTGGTATGCCAAAATGGACAACTTTCTTCTTGATGCCGACTTTTCTAGATGTTATTATTACCCAAATGTCTATACCAAGAAAGTAGGAAACCATCCCATAACACTTGTTCTTTATGTTGATGACCTTATCCTCATTGGTAGTGACCCTAAACTTTTAAGCCATGTGAAAACCAACCTTAAGAAGAAATTTGAAATGACCAACTTAGGCTATTTTCATTATTTCCTTGGCCTCCAAGTTTTGCAAACCAAGGAAGGAAATTTTCTTTCTCAGTCTAAGTATGCTTGTGACCTTCTTCGCCTCTTTCACATGGATGATTTTGAACTAGCCCCTTCTCCCTTCCATTCTAGAATCAAACTTGTTGCCACTTGTACTTCTCCCAAGGTTGATGCTACTTTGTACTGTCATTTAGTTGGTAGACTCTTATATTTGACTCATATCCATCCTAATATTTCCTTTGATATTGGTCTTGTTGCACGGTATATGTAAACACCCCATGAAAGCCACTGGAAAACAACTAAAATGATACTTCGGTATGTTTGGATTACAGTTCAATTTGAGATACATTACAGGTCAGGGGGACTCCTTTAATGGTTGGTTTCACTAATTTAGATTGGTTTGATGACCAAGATGATAGAAAGTATGATGTAGGTTATGTTTTGAGCCCTTGTTTAGGACCTATCACTTGGGCTTGTAAGAAACAACATGTCATTGTTCTTTCTTCAGTAGACGCAGAGTATCGAGCAATGGTTAATGCAAATTAGTAAGCTTTGTGGTTTCGATAGATCCTTTCAGAGATTGGATTCTAGTGGCAATATCCAACCACTCTTTGGTGTGAAAATAAGAGTGTCATCAAGCTAACCAAAGATCCAATTCAACATCAGTGAAACAAAAACATCGAGCTACACATGCACTTCATCAGAAAGCTCATTCATGATCGAGTTATCGAAGTTCTCTTTTGCTCTACCGAATATCAAGTTGCATAGATTTTCACAAAGTCTCTTAAATAAGTTAAGTTTTCCAAACTTCGATCTATGTTAGGAGTTCAAGAAGTTGTCATTAAGGGGGGATAGGCTCTAATGCATCCTTCCTTATCCTATTGTGTTGCGTTTGTAAATCCTTCAATCTTATCCAAAGTTGTTCTTAAGGGGGATGTTAGTATATTTAGACACTTAGGAGTTAGTTAAGATCAATTTGGTGTAATGTGTCATTACGTTAAAGTGTGTTTCTTTAGTATGCATTTGTAGTTAGGAAATATGACAGTCATGATATGTTCCTAACATAGAGTGATTTGACAGCTCAAATTCTCCTCAATATTAATAGCTACATTGATCTATGAATTAACACCTGATTGGTCCATGATATCTATTAGAGCATGGAGGGTCATTTGCCAATAATCGATTGTGAGAAACTCTCTTGTAAATCTCTCTGTAATATTTTCTTTGCATTAATAAATTTCTCCAAGTGGCCACGTTGGCTGGGGCCATGAATGTTTCCCCACAAGGGTTTTACTATGTAAAAACATTTGTGTGTTGGTCTTTGATCTGACTATGTGAGTGGTTACCGAAGGTGTTCTTCCTTTATTGCAATACATGTGTTGTCGAACAAATTCTTAGGAGAAATTGAAGTGATGCAAACCCCCTCCACCTCCTGGCGATCGCGTGACCTCCCAATCTAAGGATCGTTCACACTAAGGAGTTGAATTAGCTCTCAGGATCTTGTTGAGCCCTCGAAACTCTCTACAACTGGCCTTTAATATTCTCCCTATGCGTAAATTCAAGTTTGCGAGGGTCTTGTCACTTCAATGGAGAAGTCCACGTGACCTCGAGCCAAAACCATAGGCTAAACCTTTAAATGGTGGGCACTTTGGCACTTTGGAGCTCTGGGCTTCGAGAGTTCCAACAACAACACCCTATGATCCTCTCGAATGTTGAATTTATGAACAACCGAAAAATGATGGGGATCAACGATTCACAATACGTGTCGAGATCCACGGCTCATAGATATTTCGGGACTCCACGCTTCGGTAGTTTTACCCGCTCGAACACGTAATTCCTCTGAATGCATGAACTCTGAACTAGAAAATCAGACGACTAACATCCGCCTTCAATTGATGGCCTAAGATTACTCCAGGCTCAAGGATTCAGAGCTCTTCACGATACAACACTTCAAATCCTATGAATGCAGAATTGGCGAAGGGATGGATCTACGATCCACATGTCCCTCTCAACAGACGATCGAGATCTACTCCGACCTTCGAGAATTCTCGAGCCAAAACACTTTACGCCTTCGTTCTCCTGGACTACTGGATTCTTGAATCACTATCAATCTGCCGACACGTAGCCCTGATGCCAACGATCAAGATCTACTACAGGCTTTGGAGCTTTGGAAGTATTTCACTCTTGCAACAACACTTCAGGTTCACTGAATAGTCGGACTTCCAGATAACTGTTTATCTGCGGACACATGTCCCCCCATCTACCAACTATCCAGATTAAATTTAGACTCTGGGACTTCAGGAAATTTGTATCCTCCACAGTACACACCCTAAAACTTCTGGATTCACGAAGTCTGAAGGACTTCAAGGATGATCACCTGTGCACCTTTCCCAAATATGACAGTTGTGAAAACCAATGCTCCTTCTGAACAGATCTCGTCCGCTCGTCCTCCCAACAAAATGAATTCTTTCTTTCGAGAGTTAAATCTCGCTACCCTTCCTAAGCTTTGTCAACTTCAAAGGACTTAGGCTTGGGAGCACACCTTGTGCTACTTCTCTTGAGATTGAGACCTAAAAAATCTCCCGCACGGTCCTTGCACTTGCTCACCTTGAGACATTTTCAACACTTCACTAAGTGTTGGCCTTGTGCACACCTTGCACAGGTCTTACCTTCAAGCTTTTATACTTAGTCGAGTATATGTAAACTCCTTGCACTCACTCTATGAAATTCACTCTATCTCTCCTGAGCTATTGAGTATGAAAACGACTCTACCTCCGCACTCCTTCTGTGGCCACTATGCACTCCTTGCACTAGGAATTCTCATAAGAGAGACAATTGAAACTTATAGAACATTGCAGGTTCATTCATTCAACCATTAAATACACACACATGCAGATAAACACAAAAAATAGATAACATGACACTACCCAATTAACTCAGAGATAAGCAAACTTAGGCATTTGAAACAAATCTCTTCTATTATATTCCTCCAACAAAACATATACAAAGTGTTCTTACAGCTCTCAGCTTCTCTCTTTGGTAAGACTCACAATAAGCTTCAACAATAATTACAATAATCTTCAACAACTTCTTTTGGGCATTCTCGAGCCTTTCTTCCGACTACTCTAGTGCTTTTTCATCATAATTAAAGCATTTTACCACTAAGATTATTACAAATAAATGAGCATTTACAATATAGATACGAGTCGATGCTCCAAATCTATACAATCCTTTGGGAATTAAAGAAATTACAATCTCCTGTATTGTTTACAATGGCTCAAGCCTTAAAATGTTACAGGCTTTTAATTCCAATATTTTCAAAACATTAAAGTGACGTGCTCTCCTTGGAATCCAAAACCAATTTGAATGCACGCGCTGAATGCTGATTTGTCCTCCACTTGACCTCATTGAATGTTGATGGCGATGCTCCTGCATCATACTCCACTGCCGAGAAAATCATGAGCTCCTACTTATGGCTCCTCCACTGCTTCTGTGTTGGATCCTCTTGGGTCCCAAACTTCACTATGGAGCTATCCACCCGCTCCTCTACTTTTCTGCTGTTGCAAGATCTCCTCTTGGTTTCTAGATTTTATGTTGTAGGGATTCACGTATCTTGCCACTACAGTCTCCCCTTGTCAGCCTCCACATGTTGTTGATTTCCTCTTTTACTGGCTTCAACATCAACCTTCTTATATCCTCTATCTCCTTGTCCAGCTTGTCCATGGGCTGACTTCTTTCTTGCAGTCTTCTCTGCTGCATCTCCTCCTCTTCAACAATCTCTAACTTGACTTGTTGGATGAGCCTAATCTCATTTATTACTCTTTCTCCCAGGGCTTCCAATCCTTCACATAGATTAATAAAATTCACGTTGTCTGCTCTCTCTCCTGTTGCAGGTTCCAATTTTGCAGTTGTCCTCCGTTCATCTCCCTTGCTGCAATTTATGAGCAATTCCACTGAATGCTATTCTTTCCTCCTCCTTCTATATTCTAAAATGACATAATCCGTGGGTTGTCTGTCATCTTCCTTATAAACAACATCTCCATTGGAATTTTCCTCTAAGCCCTCTCCAAGAGATGCTCTGATCTCCCCTACCATCAAAACATGGTTAAGGTCCCTCTCTTCCCTCCAAACTTTGGGAAGATGTTTTTCCTTTTTCCTTCTCCATGACAGTCTCTCTTGGTTGTCTTCCTTCTCTTGCACCTGCAACACATGCATTATTAGTTTTAAGAACATTTGGCCCCATGACCTCTTCCCTAGATGCCTCTTGCATCACTTCCTCATGTGAAACACATGCACTAGCCTCTGTTGGGATACTTGGAAGGAATATACCGACTCCCCCAATGATCATAATGCACCTCTGAACTTCCTCCTTGAGAGTTGAAGTATTTAACTTCTCATCATCTTCATTCACATGGTCTGCAACCCCACATGAATCTTCATGTTTATGAGGCTTCTCTCCTGCCTCTTCCTCTTCTCTTGTCAGTACTCCTTTCTGATATGAAATCTCCTTTGATTTCTCGAGACTCTTAGATAGTATCACCTCCTCTTTTCCCACTTGGAAACCTGAATTTTCATTTCTTCCCTCCTGACAATCTACGAGATCTTCGACTGATCTCTTCTCATTGCCCTCCTGGCAATCTGCGAGATCTTTAATTGATCTCTCTTCCTCCTCATCGAGGCTCTATAATTTCTGGTTCACAGATGTCAACCATCTCTCCTCTGTGTCACTGAGGTTTTCCACTTGCCTCAACCACCTCTTCAACATCTGCTTCTGCTTCCTAGTAATCAACTGCTGAATATGGCACTTTACCTTCCCCTTCATGGGCCATTCATACCTCCAACTTCCTTGTTTCATTCTCTGCCATTGCAACGTTAATATATTGAGCTCCTCTCTAGTCTCATTGAGCTCTTTATCCATCTCCTCTTTGCTCAACTACTTGCGGTCTCCTCTCGGACCTTGTCTATGGCCTTCAGTAGCCATTTTCTCTTTTTCCACTTCTTCTCTCCATCTGATGTCTGCAAATAGAATCCCGCTCTGATACCACTTAATTCAAACCCCCCCCACCTCCTAGGGCTCGCGTGACCTCCCGGTCTAAGGATCGTTCACACTAAGGAGCTTGATTATCTCTTGGGCTCTTATTGAGCCCTCAAAACTCTCTACCACATGCCTTTACTCTTCTCCCTGCACGTAAATTCAAGTTCGAGAGGGTCTTGTCACTTCAATGGAGAAGTCCATGCAACCTCGGGCCAAAACCATAGGATAAACCTTTAAATGGCGGGAACTCTGACACTTCGGAGCTCTGGGCTTCGGGAGTCCGAAAAACAACACCCTATGATCCTCCCGAACGCTGAATTTATGAACAACCGAACAATGACGGGGATCAATGGTTCACAATACACACCGAGATCCATGGCTCACAGATATTTCAGAACTTCATGCTTCGAGATTTTTACCCACTCCAACAAGCAATTCCTCTGAATGAGTGAACTATGAATTGGAAAATCGGATGGCTGACGTCTTGCCTTCAATCGATGACCTAATATTACTCTGGGCGCTAGGCTTCAAAGCTCTTCATGATACAATACTTCGAATCCTTCGAACAACAAACTGGCGAAGGGATGGATCTATGATCCACGTTTCCCTCTCAATAGATGGTTAAGATCTACTCCAACCTTCATGCCTTTGAGAGTTCTTGAGACAAAACACTTTACGCATCCGTTCTCCCAGACTGCTGGATTCCCAAATCACTAGCAATCTGCTGACACGTGGCCCTGATGCCAACGGTCAAGATCTGCTCCGGGCTTCGGAGCTTTGGGAGTTTTGCACACTCTTGCAACAACACTTCAGGTTCACCGGATAGTTTGACTTCTGGATAACTATTTATTTGCGGACACATGTACCCCGTCTACCATCGGTCCAAATTAACTTCGGACTCTGAGACTTAGGGAAATTCGTCTCCTCCATAGTACACACCCTAAAAATTCCGGATTCGCGAAGTCCGAAGGACTTCAAGGGTTATCACCTGCGCACCTTTCCTAAATCTAACAGTTGTGAAAACCTCTGCTCCTTCTTAATGGATCTCGTCTGCTCGTCCTCCAAACAAAATGAATTCTTTCTTTCAAGAGTTAAATCTCGCTACCCTTCTTGAGCTTTGTCAACTTCAAAGGACTTAGTCTTGGTTGCACACCTTGCACTACTTCTCCTGAGCTTGAGACTTAGAAAATCTCTCGCGCACTCCTTGTGCTTTCTCACCTTGAGACTTTTTCAACACTTCACTAAGTGTTGGCCCTGTGCACACCTGGCACGGGTCTTACCTTTGAGCTTTTATACTTAGTTGAGTATATGTGCACTCCTTGCACTCACTCTACGAAATTCACTCTATCTCTCGTGAGCTATTGAGTCTGAAAACGACTCTGCCTTCAAAATCCTTGCGTGGCTACTGTGCACTCCTTGCATCAGGATTTCAGAAGAGAAACAATTGAAACTTATAGAACATTACAGGTTCATTCATTCAACCATGAAATACACACATAGGCATATAAACATAAAAAATAAGTAAAATGAAATTACCCAATTAACTCAGAGATAAGAAAACTCAGACATTTGAAACAAATCTCCTCTATTATATTCCTCCAACAAAACATTTACAAAGTGTTCTTGCAACTCTCAACTTCTCTCTTTAGTAGCACTCACAATAAGATTCAACAACAATTACAATAATCTTCAACGAGCTCTTTTGGGCATAGATTACATAAATTTATACATGGAGGGGCTTCTCGAGCCTTCCTTCCGACTACTCTAGTGCTTTCACATCATAATTAAAGCATTATACCACTGAGATTATTACAAATAAATGAGCATTTACAATATAGATATGAGTCAATGCTCCAAATCTGTACAATCCTTTGGGCATTAAAGAAATTACAATCTCCTGGATTGTTTACAATGGCTCATGCCTCAAAATATTATGGCCCTTTAATTACAATATTTTCAAAACATTAAAGTGATGCGCTCTCCTTGGAATCCATAACCAATTTGAATGCACATGATGGATGCTGAGTTGTCTTCCACTTGGCCTCATTGAATATTGATGGCGATGCTCCTGCATCACAAAGAAAACCCATAATATATAAATTTAGGCAAATTTCATTGACGGGTAAGTCTAATTCACGTTTTCAAATTGGCAGGTGATCATATTAAGTTCTAATAGTCAAAATGAGTTCGTGGATATCGTAAACCCATAAGCATCATCATTTGAGAGAAGAAAATGAAATTCTTCAAAAATAAAACTGCATAAAAAATATTTTTAATGAAATTCTAAGCCTTTTACAAAACAATGTTGCACACAAATTGAAATCCATCAACTTGTTTCCAAACTTTTATATATGTACTTTTAAGACATAGATTAAATACCATAAGATCAACTCTTGGTTGAATTGTTTTAATCTGCTAAAATGTCCATCTAACTCAATTGAGCAGTGAAACCAAAACATTGGCGAAAATGCCAAAATCTTCCGAAAACCAAAAATTAAATGAGCTAAGGGTGTGAGATAGCTCCAATAATATTAGATGAGTTTGGAAACA
>JZKD02S1749189.1:267379-304953 GCA_000966675.3 Picea glauca | reverse complement strand
TTTAAATAACATGATTTTGGGAGGTATTTATCAACATCTAGTGAAATTATGGGTATTCTTTAATATCCCATGAACGCATGTGCTATATCACAGGTTCATTGAGTGAAGACCTCGTGATCCACAATGAAAATACTGACTTGCTAAACTAATTTGTGCTACTTCCATCTCTAGGATAAGGTATCCCATTTATTTGGTGTGCATATTATTATCTAACCCCATTCAAGGAACTTCAAATTAGTTGCAGATTCACCTATCAGTTCAACTACTTCCAGTCCCAATCCATTGCCAAATTTATGTTCCCAATTTTCATATTTCTCTTTGGCAATATAGACATATTGAAATACACTTTCTATGCCTTTCTGATGAAATTGCGATTAAACAAACTCAACACAAATAATATTGCCACTACTAGTAGGAGTTGTGACTAAAACGTTATCATTTGAGTTATATAGTATTGTTACCCAAGTTTAAATAATATTGAATTCTCTAAACTCTTGATATAATACTTCATATGAAGGTTTTTTTAATGCAGACATAGTAAGTGGATGCAAGTTTATATACTTAGTTGGAGGTGGGTGTTTCTCTAAAAAAACTAGATGTCTAAATGAAACTGGAAATTTTGACTACAACCCCAAACACTTATCAGATACAACACAAATAAAGTACTAGGGAGGAAGAGGTTCATGGATGGGGACACTAAAACTCATATGATGGTTATCTATACTGCATTTCCAACAAAAAATATTTATTATTGAGTATATATTCATCATCGTTGTCTTCTATTATTATCCAACCAGATTCCACATATCCACAAATCTCTTCATCCCACTAAAAATCTAGAGTGAAAGTCAATTCTACTTTTAATATAGTTTATGTTATTGATTAGACATTAATGCAAGACTCATCTAATCTACACACACCATATAAATCTTCTTCCAACTTGTCGTGCCTTCTGTTTTGGCTAATACAATGATTTGATCTTCCATATATTCCACCTCAACCTTCTTGTATCATTTATTACCCTCTGTTTAAAACCCTTTTAAAACTTTATTTGTAGAAAATCCAAACTTACCTCTCATCTTGTTATTTTAAACCTTAAATGCAGAACTCTACAACATAAACCCCAAATATGGATATAGAGGTCGAAGGAGACCCAAGTAATTCCTTAATATAAAACCTAGATCCAGATCTACCCCAGAACCTTGCAAATGGAACCATTAATCTAGGTATCTGGTTCTCAGTATAACAAACACAACTAGATGACTCTTTAAAATAATTCTCAGATCTAGATGTGGAATATATAATGGAACCTCATCTATCGACTAGATGACTTATGGAAATCCTAGATGGCTCTGTAAAACAAAGTCCTGGATCTGGGTGCCTACATTTCGATAAAATCAAACCTCGATATTTGATGAAACTCTCCAATGGAATCTTTACTATGGAACTGTGATATTCATGTATCCAAATAATTAAAAATCTAGATGGTGCCTTTCTTCAATAGTCCGGATGTCCGGCCTATCTGGTTCCATAAAACCCTTTAATGTTTCACTTTTCTAAAAATCCAGATTCTAGATGTATCTAGATATTTTACTCCTACTTAGACTCTAACTCTGGTTCAATCCACTCGTCTTGTTCCTGAAATTGTATATCACAAAATCCTAACATGTGTTATTGTATGAAAATTTCAACATCAATAGTAGACTCAAAAGAATTAGACCTCGAAACAACATTAACTGACGAGCCAATATCTTTAGCAACATGCATATCATGAGAAAGGGATAAAAGATAAAGAAACCATCATTGATTACTTGATTATGTTGATTAGAAAGGGATAAAAGATAAAGTTTCAATTTCATCATTGTTTACTTGATTATGTTGATTAGAAAGGGATAAAAGATAAAGAAACCATTCTAATGCATCTTCTCCAGGAATTTGATCATCCTCGTAGAATCTGTGGAAAATTAACATAAATATGAAAAATAATTCCTTGAAAGGCTCACCTTCATATCTAGGAAGACTCTCCATCTCTAAACATAATTTGGAGTAATAATAATCCCGATGAATGACAATAAACAAATGGATGAATTGCTTCAATGTGTGAATAGATTTGTCTAGCAACATTTCAAACCAACCCTTGAGTCTCCCTTGAAATGTGAGAGTGAATAACCTCACAATTCATTTTCATTATATATTTCAAAAGATTTACATTTAGGATTAAAACGACGAAGATGAACAAAAGCAAATATTACGCCTTCACCATCAAAGTTTATTTTTGATAAGGAATTGATTGTCTTCTTAGAAATGCTTCTAGTAGGCTTGCACGAAATAAAAGCATGTTCCAATATAGAAATACAGAGAGAATCCATGAATAGTTAAATTCAATCAAAACGAAAGTCTCCACAGGGTTAGCTTGTCATTGGCCCTCCTTCTAGTGAAAAATTGTTGACGCGGGAAAATGTCCCATGCTAACATCAGGGAAGATTGCCTGATGGAAAGTCCCAATTAGACTTGCTCTTGTTTGGTATGGAAATATCCAATTGCCACTAGCTAAATGGATTTATGTCAGAAGAGAGACTTACTCATTTAAAGTATTTTAAATCCTAAATGTAGTTCTAATCTATGTGTGTATGCAATCCTATTCTAAACTCTAGCTACTCCTAATTTAACAATAATGTATAATGATTGCAAGCATAATGTTTTATTATTGAAAGCTATAAGGAATTCATAACTCTCAGTCTAAAAATTACTAGCATATTACATATAGATGACATTGAGTATGTCCCTGCAATCAAATTCATAATTTATTCATGATTTTCTACAAAAACAATTGACAGAAATGACACATTGCAAAAATATGTAGAAAACAAACAATCAACAATAATGCAAAATTGTCTGAATATATTATAAATCAATTTTTCATTATATCCATTCTTCAAAAATAGTTCCTCATATTGAAGTACAAGCAAAAGCCTTGAACTGACCTTCAATCTCTCATAAATCTTGATAATAGTATACAAGACTCCAATTCCATATTTTCCCACCTGAGTTTCAAGAAAGAGTTCCCCTTTTATAATAAATCATTGGTGGTGTTAGCACTCAAAATGTACTGATAAAATTTTGAGTGTTTTCATCGAATTCATGCTAGGGAGCCAGAACGGATGTAAAGAAAACTCAAGCACACATATATATGAACCAATATGCATATGGTGTTGTTAAAGCTGCAATTGCTTTTATACAAGGATACAAGGAAACTGTACAAGTGTCCACTTTAGAAATTGTGAGTTTCACTCTGCAAATCATCTCAAAAGGTTAGCTCTATGATTTGGAGGGTTTTCCTCAGGAGTCCAAAAAAGGGAGTAAATGGGAAACTCGCCAGAATTTGGGGGCCAAAACCAATATCTAAGTCCATTGTTATCAAGCCAAATACCTACAGCTACATATCAACACTTGTCAAGCGGTCAGGATCAAGTTTAAAACAAATGCTAGAAGATCCAATGGATCACAATCCATCACTGGGCCAACTTGCATACCAAAAGAAAACTTATAAAACTCCAATGGATGTGATGCTCAACCACACGTCAACCATTGTATGTCATCGCTCGTGAAATGGAAGAGACAAAAAGTATTTTTCTACATTTCTGATAAGTCTAAGGTTGTGAGTATGGTTTTATGAGGTGTCACTCCATCTCTACTTGCATCTGCAACGTACAAGTCAGATAGACGACGCTCGACACATTTCATTGCACAATTTTTAGTGATTAGTGGATTGCAGCTCCATCCCTTCTTCGAGTGCTCGAGTTTTCCCAAGGATTGAAGCACATAGGCTCAAGCTGGAGCGGTATTAATTCCCATGGCAATCGCTTTCTCACCCATCAAAAAAGCTATAATGAAGTTATTGCCCATCTTTTCGAGGAACACAAGAAAGAGTTTCTGGAGATGTTAGCGGCCGATTAGAGGAAAGAGAGCAGGGGATGCAATTGATATTACCCAATTGAATTTCCATATAAGTCAAAGCTAGACCACGAGTCAAGCTTTAGAGTTTCTAGCTATGAGTCATACCACATGACACACAGGTCCAAGCCATGGAATCACCCACAGTCCCAAATCATAGGCACAAGTCATGAGTCAAACCTCAACTCTATTACATGTCGACACATCCATCAAGCGCAAACACCGAAGTTCCACTTCATTTCTATCATCGAACGAAATACCTAAACTCCCGTGAAATAAGGGAAATATCCCCTGCATGTTTTTCTACATGCACCAGGCCGCATGCAATAAGGGGCATGAAAAGGTGTCAAGATAATGGGAATATACAGGTGTCGAATTTGTTTCAGAAATGCCGAGGTCACTTACTCAGATCGCAGGAGATCTATTTTTGCAAAGACATCCGAGCTAGTTGCGAATAATTCCATTACTCAGTATGTTGAAGTAGTTCCGCCAATGGACAAACAAAGAAGACTGGAATAAATTTTTGAGCACATCATAGTCTTTTCTCAGCAGGAAACAAAATTTCCACCTCAAGTTTTGCAGGATGTATGTATTGACAGAGGGCACATGATTGAAATGATGCACTATATGAGTGGGAATCCAATTGAAATGTTATAAATGCAGACACTTCCCCTCTAGCTTGGAGCATATGCTAAAGAATCATAGCTTGAAACTGCCAACTGATGTTTTTGGGAGTTTTGTTTCTTCAGCAAGTTGTGATTTAAATCTCCCATTCAGAAGTGTAAACAAAACTGTCAAAAGCAAAAGTCACACCCAGATCTGCAAATGCTAGCTCAGGTCGCTGTGAATATGCAAGGATACAAAGCAGGGACATACTGAGTTTTTGATAGAACAACAGTTTTGGAGGTGAAAATTCATTTTGGGCCAAAGCAGAGCTTTCACCAGCGCAAAGGGTAAGTTTTACAACCAGTTAGCTGGTGAAAGGCAAAGCTTTCACCAGCTAACAAGCGAATCATAAGGCGAGTTAGCTGGTGAAAGCACAAAAAACATTTTTGAAAGCTAGGGATGGAGCAGGGTGTTTTTCACAGGATTTAAAGAGGTTTCAGAGCATTAAAGGATCAACAACTTGGTCGAAAAATACTCTGCATTAGAGATTCATGGGAGTTTTGAAAACCATATGCTAAAGTGATCTCCTAAAGTGTCGACTCCGAGTAATTGAAGAAATCCAGCTGCCAAGACAGGTGCCTTTGCCATGTTTCATGACACAACAAATTCCAGAAGCTGAAGGTTACAGATGTCTAATTTTGAGATTGAAGACAATTCGAATGCTAGTCTAGCCATTAAGTCTTTGTTATTGATTTGCTTAGTTAATTTGAATTGCTATTTTTAGATACAGATCCAAGTTTTTAGGATCTTAAAAACTGATTGTAAAAGGTTATAAATGCCTATCTTTTCTAAGAGACAGGGGTTCAATTCTGGATGTAGAAATTAAATTCTTGTAATAGACTTTCATGATAATACAGTGGACAGTTTTCTCTCTTTATTGATGTCAGATTCCTCTCTTCTTCTATACTGTCATTCAAGTTGTCTTAACTGTCATATGACTATCATCTCATTGTTCAGTTCACAATTTGAATGTTAGTTGCTTTCATTGTTTATTAAACCCATCCCTTGGCATCCGGTTTATAAACAGTGGTTTCTTCACCCATTTTTAAGCTATTTATCTGATTATCAGTCCTTGAGAGCACTGGCTTATTTGATTATTGTTAGTAGTCTGGATACATTGTTGTATTTCAGTTATCCCATTGATCCATTCATTACTTAAGCATAAATCCATTCATTTTATAAGTTACCAAGCATCTTTGGTTTACAACCCCAAAGAGTTTCTTGGAGGGATAACAAATTGGCGCCGTTGCTGGGGAACGGAGGATGAAGCAAGCTTCCCTGGGAGACGACATAGTTTCATCTTTTGATGATAGACAAAGGCTGAGCATTATATTGGTTGTAAGCATCTATCTGGAGACTCCACGTTCAAAGACTCCACTGGGGAGGATCCTGTTGATAAAAGATGAAGAGGCTCAAATCAAAATTCAGGTATCAGTTCATTGGTTTGATTCATGAACTGTTGTTGTTCTTTATTACCTCTTTCATTCTTTTCCCTTCACGTGTAAAGAGAATTATTTTCTGTTTTGTATATTCAGAAAATCATCATCCTTCTTGTATATATTTTTCTTTAGAAGAGTAAATCCTGCAGCCCTGCATTGTAGATGTAGATTCAATGGTTTTACCTCAGCCCATTCAAAAAGATGACCACTGTATTACTTTTCCTTCAGAATCTGACAAGCCATGTGACCTTGAAAAGATAGAAATTGTTTCAGACCTTGTCTAGATCTCAGACCCTCTTGTCATAATTTTTGAACCTTGTCATGAACTCGTTAACTCTCATGATCAGCCCACAACTTTTCAAGTTAAGATCCGGATGAAGATGTTCAAGCCTTTAAAGATGCCCCTTCTTCTTCATCCTTATCATGATGATGGTTATGAATATCTCCCTTGGTTTTCTGGAGAGAATCAAGCTTCAGCTGAGAGACACGTGGAATCCTTTTTGGATTTCGTTGATCGTTTTCAGCTTGCTCATGAAGATGTGATCATGAGATTTTTCTCAAAGTCTCTGATCAAAGATGCTGCTGCATGGTTTAAAAGTATGAGAGCTGATTCAATTTGCTCTTGGACCGAATTCTCTAATGTTTTCCTGAAGTATTGGGGCAAGTACAAATCTTTAGATTCCTACCTTGCTGATTTCTATGCTTTGAAACGAGAGCAGGATGAAGCCCTACCTGTTTTTAACAGAAGGTTCTACCATGTTTATCATGACATGCCTTTGGAGGTCAGGCCTACAGATACAATTGCCATGATATATTATGTCATGGGTCTTCATTCAGATCTTGTCCTTCTTCTGCTAGAACGGGAGTCTTCATCCCTGACCCAGTTGTTTGAAGATGCTCAAGAAGTCGAGGAAAACATTCATTTTTCCCGAAGGATCCGAAATCGAGATTTCTTTGAAAATTTGCAAGTGCATGAGCAAGCAGAATATCAATGTACTTCAGTTATTGAGCAGGAGAGTAATGAGGTTGGAGCATATTTTAGACAACAACAAACATATAAGTTCAATTTAGTTTCAGGGTCAGATTTTTCAATGTTCGCTGAGTATTCCAGAGACAGGTATGCATGTGAAGCTTATGATCAGTTTGTAAATCAAGAAGAGCCTATGATGACTGATGATTGCATAAGCAATTATATGTTTTTAACTGATCCTTGTTCATATGATTTTAATACTGTCTTATCATCATCTTCTGAGAAATTTTCTGAAGAAGAAGTTGTGATGATTGATGATCAAAATCTGAGATCAAGGAAACAAGAAGGTGATCAGTTTTCTAGCAAAGGAACAACCATGGTTGAGCAGGAGGCTGCCATAGATGTGCTGCTGTTTTCCGAGGAGCAACATGTTACTTATCTTCCTTTTAAGGATCCAGTGGCAGCTTTCACGGACTTATACTTTTCAGAGAACCTGAAGATTTCAAATTTCTTTAGCTTGCCAATGTTTATGGGCGACAGTTTCGGATCCACAGCAAACGCTAAGGGCAGCCATCAACTCTCAGTTTTGCAGACAAAGGGGAATTGCAACAGAAATAACGAGCAAAGAGATGATCAGAGATGTATGCAAGTCATGGTTAATAATAGCTATCAAGATCATATTGCCTCCTTTAAAAGATTAAAAAATGATGAGCAGATTTTTATATCAGCACATGACAGTTTTGAATCTACAACAGATCCTAAGGGTATCTCTCAGTTTCAAGATTTGCAACAACGTGAAGTTTGCAGCAGATATCAAGAAGAAGGCGAGGAACTAAACAGTCCAGAGCAACAGTCTATCATATATATTTCTCCAACAGATCTCGAGCAACCAACATTCAACAATGAGATTAGTAAAGGCAGTTTTCAACACCTTTTCAATTTACAGTTGGATCAGTAGTCTAAAGAGGTATTGCTTTATGAATTTGATGACCCTTTTGCTGACTGTTTGGAGTCTATGAGCAACATAGATGTTAAAAATTTTCTGTCAGAAGAAGATTGTCTTTATCATTTGTTCAAACCTCTTTTCTGCATGATATCTCTTCCATTATTGTTCAGGTCAAGATCAAGGGTTTTAATAGTAAATCAGTTTATGATATGGCTGCATTGGAAATTCCATCTTACTTGATAAATCTGCCTCTACTGGTTAGAGTAGAAGTAGGTAGAAGAATAAGTTCGCAATACGAGCAATTAGATCTTTTTCAGTTGTTCAGTGCATGAATAAGCAGGGTAGACTTCAGGCAGGCTACATGAAAGCTACATACAGATTACAGGTTTGCAGAGGAACAGTTGCACAGGCCAGATGACTCCATGCCCAATGCCAAAGGCAACCAGATGACTCCATGCCCAATGCTAAAGGCTACTGGAAATACTAGGTTATTGAAAACCTCGCAGGGAGGTCTCCATCCCAGTTGGAGCCAGATGCTAGCACTCAAAATGTACTGATAAAATTTTGAGTGTTTTCATCGAATTCATGCTAGGGAGCCAGAACGGATATAAAGAAAACTCAAGCACATATATATATGAACCAATATGCATATGGTGTTGTTAAAGCTGCAATTTCTTTTATACAAGGATACAAGGAAATTGTACAAGTGTCCACTTCAGAAATTGTGAGTTTCACTCTGCAAATCATCTCAAAAGGTTAGCTCTGTGATTTGGAGGGTTTTCCTCAGGAGTCCAGAAAAGGGAGTAAATGGGAAACTCGCTAGAATTTGGGGGCCAAAACCCGTATCTAAGTCCATTGTTATCAAGCCAAATACCTACAACTACATATCAACACTTGTCAAGCGGTCAGGATCAAGTTTAAAACAAATGCTAGAAGATCCAATGGATCACAATCCATCACTTGACCAACTTGCACACCAAAATAAAACTTATAAAACTCCAATGGATGTGATTCTCAACCACACGTCAACCATTGTATGTCATCGCTCGTGAAATGGAAGAGACAAAAAGTATTTTTCTACATTTCTGATAAGTCTAAGGTTGTGAGTATGGTTTTATGAGGTGTCACTCCATCTCTACTTGCATCTGCAACGTACAAGTCAGATAGACGACACTCGACACATTTCATTGCACAATTTTTAGTGATTAGTGGATTGCATCTCCATTCCTTCTTCGAGTGCTCGAGTTTTCCCAAGGATTGAAGCACAGAGGCTTAGACTGGAGCGGTATTAATTCCCATGGCAATCGCTTTCTCACCCATCAAAAAAGCTATAATGAAGTTATTGCCCATCTTTTCGAGGAACACAAGAAAGAGTTTCTAGAGATGTTAGCGGCTGATTAGAGGAAAGAGAGCAAGGGATGCAATTGATATTACCCAATTGAATTTTCATATAAGTCAAAGCTACGCCACGATTCCAGCTTTAGTGTTTCTAGCTATGAGTCATACCACATGACGCACAGGCCCACGCCACAGAATCACCACCCCTCCCCAATCCTAGCCACTATCCATTCGTCAAACCTCAACTCTGTTACATGTCGACACATCCATCAAGCGCAAACACCGAAGTTCCACTTCATTTCTATCATCGAATGAAATACCTAAACTCCCATGAAATAAGGGAAATATCCCTTGCATGTTTTTCTACATGCACCAGGCCGCATGCAAGAAGGGGCATGAGGAGGTGTCAAGATAATGGGAATATACATGTGTCAAATTTGTTTCAGAAATGTCGAGGTCACTTACTCAGATCGCAGGAGATCTATTTTTGCAAAGACATCCGAGCTAGCTGCGAATAATTCCATTACTCAGTATGTTGAAGTATTTCCGCCAATGGACAAACAAAGAAGACTCGAATAAATTTTTGAGCGCAACATAGTCTTTGCTCAGCAGGAAACAAAATTTCCACCTCAAGTTTTGCAGGATGTATGTATTGACAGAGGGCACATGATTGAAATGATGCGCTCTATGAGTGGGAATCCAATTGAAATGTTATAAATGCAGACACTTCCCCTCCAGCTTGGAGCATATGCTAAAGAATTATAGCTTGAAACTGCCAACTGATGTTTTTGGGAGTTTTGTTTCTTCAGCAAGTTGTGATTTAAATCTCCCATTCAGAAGTGTAAACACAACTGTCAAAAGCAAAAGTCACACCCAGATCTGCAAATGCTAGCTTAGGTCGTTGTGAATATGCAAGGAGACAAAGCAGGGACACGCTGAGTTTTTGATAGAACAACAGTTTTGGAGGTGAAAATTCATTTTGGGCCAAAGCCGAGCTTTCACCAGCGCAAAGGGTAAGTTTTACAGCCAGTTAGCTGGTGAAAGGCAGAGCTTTCACCAGCTAACCAGCGAATCATAAGGTGAGTTAGCTGGTGAAAGCACAAAAAACATTTTTGAAAGCTAGGGATGGAGCAGGGCGTTTTTCACAGGATTTAAAGAGGTTCCAGAGCATTAAAGGATCGACAACTTGGTCGAAAAATACTCTGCATCAGAGATTTGTGGGAGTTTTGAAAACCATATGCTAAATTGATATCCTAAAGTGTCGACTCTGAGTAATTGAAGAAATCCAGCTACCAAGACAGGTGCCTTTTCCATGTTTCATGACACAACAGATTCCAGAAGCTGAAGGTTACAGATGTCTAATTTTGAGATTGAAGACAATTCGAATGCTAGACTAGCCATTAAGTCGTTGTTATTGATTTGCTTAGTTAATTTAAATTTCTATATTTAGATACAGATCCAAGTTTTTAGGATCTTAAAAACTGATTGTAAAAGGCTATAAATGCCGATCTTTTCTAAGAGACAGGGGTTCAATTCTGGATGTAGAAATTACATTCTTGTAATAGACTTTCATGATAATACAGTGGACAATTTTCTCTTTTTATTGATGTCAGATTCCTCTCTTCTTCTATATTGTCATTCAAGTTGTCTTAACTGTCATCTCATTGTTCAGTTCACAATTTGAATGTTAGTTGCTTTCATTGTTTATTAAACCCATCCCTTGGCATCCGGTTTATAAACAGTGGTTTCTTCACCCATTTTTAAGCTATTTATCTGATTATCAGTCCTTGAGAGAACTGGCTTATTTGATTATTGTTAGTAGTCTGGATACATTGTTGTATTTCAGTTATCCCATTGATCCATTCATTACTTAAGCATAAATCCATTCATTTTATAAGTTACCAAGCATCTTTGGTTTACAACCCCAAAGAGTTTCTTGGAGGGCTAACAAGTGGCTCTTCATTTCCTCTCTTTCTTATTTCTTCTTTGGTTACAACCACTCTTTTTTTCCAAGAAATTCGATCAGCGTTTCTTACAACAAATTGACGAGATTCTCACCCAATGAAAATGTGCCCGATATTGCTACCACTTGGTGGGTAAATTTCTCAGCAAAAATATGGATCTAATCCCAACGAATTTTTGGCTCAATTTTCAATCAATTCATGATCATTTTCCCCTGCAAATAGTGACCCTATTTGTTGTGTGTTAGTTTCCAAATTTGCAACATTTTTTATGGTCCAATTCTTTCTACAAACATGTTGCAAATTTCTATGATTTGGTGATCAAAATATTCTACAATTTGGTTATCCATTTTCTGCATTTTGGTGGCATTTTCTCGAGTGACTTGGTAATCCCAATATCAATAATTTCATGCTTTTAATCAATGCTAAATCGTGGATCTAATCAAGAAATCCATGATCATTCTCTGAGCAGTTTGGTGGTCAAGATCCTTTGGAATTTGGTGGCACTGTTATGGTAGCAAATTGATCCTCCTTTTTCGTTCCCACGACACAAAATAGAAATAAAACTGACTTCAATATATATATATATATATATATATATATCAAGTGTATATTAACTTGTAATGGAAACACTTCCAATACTATAGTTTCAACAAAAGACATTTTTGTCATACCACCATTATCCTCCTTATCGTTTAACATCAAAATATCAAAACTATCTCATAGCCTATACAATAGTTGTATACAAAAATCATTGATAACTAGACTGTTATGTTGCCTGTACATATACAAAAAACATCAAGTAGTTTTATGATTTGGGTCTCTGATAACCAGATTATCTCTTAAAATTGTCCTTCATGGAAAGGCCTGTGATAGTAGTCAAAGATGCCCTCTGCTGTCTTTTCTTCAATATTCCACCGACCATAGTCTAGCTGTGAGGCTTATTTGGAAAGCCTATCAGCCAACTGGTTCCGTTCCCTGTATATATGAGAGAAATATATAGAGTCAAAAGCACTAATAATCCTCATAACTTCCTAAAAAATTGGCACAAGACAAGAATTGTGACATCTTTGTACTATGTTCACCCAGTTGATGATTAGTAAGGAATCCACGAAAACCTGTAAAGTTTTTCACCCCTTTTCCACAACAAATAATAATAAAAGTTTTAATGCCAAAATCTTAGATTAGTTATTTGAACCGGCTCCCAAACTAGACTTGAGCATAAAAAAGTGTGTAGTGGTAATGTAAAGACATCCACCCCCCCGCACAATAACTGATCTCTTGAGGCTGCCCCATCGAAATAGGCCCACAAACTTTCCTTATCTATAAATTACTCCTGTATAACTCTAAGATTTCCAACTCCCACCCTTCCCAAAGATTTAAAATGTTCAAAAATGCCAAGACAAGTAGTAGCCACTCGAGAGGGTGATTGGACCTCATCCCTAAAAATTGTAGTGTTTCGTGCCATCCAAATCCCCTAGGCGAGAATGAAGGGGAAAGCCTGGTTTTCCTGTTGGTCCCTCGACAATAACCAATCTTTCAAGGCGTCTTCAAAGGAAAATCCCTACTAGCGACCAAGAAAATTGTGTAGTTTGTATGATTTTTCCCAAACTGATAACATGAAGGGACAACGCATAAAAAGGTGGTCGATAGTCTCAACCTGTTCTTTACAAAGCGAACACCAACTATGACCATTGAACTATCGCTTCTGAATATTGTCCCACATTGGGAGTTTATTCTCCAAGATAGACCACACCAGAAGTTTCCCTTTAGCAGGAAAACATTGCTTCCAAATCTTCTTCCACCACCAAGAAACTTCTCGCTGAAATAATTCTACACTAAGCGGAACATAACCTACTTTTGGAGTGTAAAACCCACCCAAGTCCCCATCCCAAAGAAGTTCATCCTCATGATCTATCAAATGAATATTTTCTCTCCAAAGTTCCCAAATGTACCTGTCCCAAAGAAAAAGGTCTTCCCCATCAAGACCCATCATTCTCCCACTTTTCCAGCCTTGAGCTAAAAAGAAGTAACCCCCTCGCTCCAACTAGGAATCTAAGTCTGTGTTGAGTAAGTGTTCTCGATTGCATCCTGCCCACAAGTCCAATCCAAGCCTAATCAATTCTCCAAGATAAACCATTCCCCACCACCTCAAAAGCCTTTAAAACTACTTTCCAAATTACAAAAATTCCAGACATTTGAAGGACAAGATTCCTAGTCCAATCATGTATTGAAAGAGGAGCCACATATTTCTGATAAACAACTTTAGTCCAGAGATTTTGGGTATTTATCCATATCCACGAGTATTTTGCTGCAAGTTCTTTGGAGAAGAAAAGTACATTTTTAAGTCCCTAGCCTTCGAGAGCCTTTGGCATCACCATTTTTTCCCACCGTACCCAAGGCACCACCTGCTTGTTCTTATTTCCCCTCCATAAGTAAGAAAAAGAAAGTTTCCTTGATTTTTCCAGAATACCCTTTGGAATCCAAGACAAGGACATCCAATAAACTAGGATAGCCTCCAGTACCGACTTGATCAGTACTAATCTCCCAACCCTTGACAACCATTCATAGCTCCGCCCCTTTAGTATTTTTTCTAACTTTGTTATAAGCCACATCCAGTTTGTCTTTCGGTCATCATTGGGTTTTAAGTGGAAACTGAGATATTTCAAACCTTCATCCAACCATGGAATCTGATAAGGGAGTTGTAATAAAAAATCTTGTATGACTTCTTCCTCGACATAAGCAAAGAGAATACTGGATTTCTGAGCACTAATCAACATACCCATTGCTTTTTTAAACAGAGTAAGCCCCTCAAATAAAATGCCAACTTCTCTCTTCGTACCATCACAAAATATTAGGATATCATCAACAAAAAGTAAATGAGTGATGTACATACTAGGGGAGATTTTGATACCTTTGAATCTACCAGAGTTCTTTGCCATTTCCAGAAAACGACTAAGTCCTTCCGCCACTAAGAGAAAAAGTAAAGGTGACAAAGGACACCCCTGTCACAGTCCTCTATCGGCTTGAAAAAAAGAAGAGGTTGAACCATTGATAATAATAGAGAAATAAACTGAAGACATACAACCCATCACCCAATTGGTAAACTCCAACCTAAAACCAAGATGAATCAAAAGCATTCTTAAATACAACCAACTTACCCGATCATAAGATTTGGATAGAACAATTTTCACAACAACTCCCCTGAGTTTCTTAGTTTTTATGTTGTGTAGTCCTTCTTGGGATACTCCCATAGCCTCATCGATTTTCCTACCTTCCAAAAATTCACACTGTTCACTGGAGATATTTTTGGACAGAATAACCTTGAACCTTCTACTGATAACCTTTGAAATAATCTTATAAAGACAATTGCATAGCTTGATTGGCTGAAATTCGTCAAAGGAAGAGGGGTTATCTGACTTTGGTATGAGTGCAATAAACATAGAGTTCAAAGGGTTATGAATATAACCATTCACCCTTGATTCCTCGACCACCTTCAGAACATCAGAACCAATCAAGTAAAAAAAACCCAACTAAAACTCAATAGGCCAGCCATCAGGACCCGAGCTTTTCCCTTTTTGAAAAGAGTGCAGAACTTCCAATAGTTCCTTTTCAGAAACTGCTACCATTAATATTCCATTGTCTTCCTCCTCCACAAACTGAGGAAATAACTGAGCAACGTGTACAATTTTTGCAATGGATGACCCCTCTTGGGCCTTAAATAAGGAACTAAAATTTTCAATACCCATTGTGGCCAAGCGTTCAAAAGAAGTAACCACATCACCTTCCCTCTTCCTTATCCCCCAGATAGTATTAGACAATTTTCTACCTTTGGAATATGATTGAAAAAGTTTGGTATTTTCATCACCACAAGAGAGCCAAATCACACGACTCTTTAGTCTCCACAAATCTTTTTTTTCCTCCAGTAAAACCCCGCGTCTTTTCTCCAAACGAACCAGATTCTCCTTTTCACCAAGAGTTAAGAACCCATGCCCTTCGCCTTCCTGAATCTCCAAGAGAAATAATTCGATGTGTCTCAGTTCCCGATCCTCTTTGATCTTTTTCTTCCGAGCCGAAGAAATAGTAGCTTGTTTTAAACTTTTAAGATTCCCCACAAACTATACAGCCACATGGATCTGATTAACAATGGAGATTGAAGTCCATAAGCCCCTGAGTAAGGATTGATAAGATGGATCTGAAATCCATCCTTCAAAGAATTTAAAACGACTTGATACTCTTTTACTTCTACCACTTACCTCCATCACAATCATATTATGGTATGATTCCCCCCCACAAGAAACCCATTGTCTGACCAATTCTAAAGAATCCAATAAATCCTCCACCAATAAGAACCTGTCAAAACGCTTGAACACCCTATATTCACCAACCCTTTTATTACACCAATTTGGATTCAGTTTTAAGGGCTCGACATCAATCAACCGAAGCTGGTCCAAAAAGTTTTGAAAATAATTTGTAAAGGAATTCGATACAACATGTGGTCCCCATGCCTCAACAACCCCTAAGGAAAAATTTAAATCCCCTCCTAGAATAATCTCCTTCCCACTAAGACATGAGCATCCAGCTAAAGAGTTCCAATATTGTTTTCAATTTTGATAAGGTCCATAAACATTGATAATAGTCACATTGTGCCCCATTCCAAAGGAAAAAAAAGTCAGACCAATCCCCGACTCAAATCCACAAACACTTTCAAAGTTACAAGTCTTAGTGAGCTACCTAGTAGCCAACTCAGCTAAACGCTCCCTGGCATCTACTGCTGAAAACTTCCAACCTGGAAACAAAGACTCAAGAGCCTTCACCACTATTTCACTAACCCCTAATGTTTCTTGTAATAGAATAACATCCGGTGAGTTCAAATCCACTAACCTCCACAAAGATGATTTTTTAGATGGGTTCGCAAACCCACGACAGTTGAAAGACAATATTTTCATGAGGTAACCTCCCCAAGGGTTTACTTTTCTCAAACACCCATTCAATAGAGGACTGTCGACCTGATGCCAAATCTATCTTGGCCCTATCTTGAGCCAAAAAGAGGTGAGATTTTCGACCCCTACCTTTACCAGAAAGAGATATTCGAGAGAAAGATCCCATACCTCACCCTCCCAATCTCAACTTGTCATCCCCCATAGCCCCCACCTTGAAAACTGACGTATTTCTAAGATGGTAACGTACCCTAATGTCGTCCAAAGAGGAATTTGTAGAGGTTGAAGGGGTAACATGCAGGGTTGGAAGAGAAGTAGTGGAGACCTCATCTGAGAGAGAAGGGGAAGAAGGACAAGAGGATTAACTCAGAGTAGTATTTTTAGAGGCCCATACTGCCTCATAAGTCAACGAAAAAAGTAGATACAAGGCCAAAATAAGCGAGGAGACCCCACCACCGAAGGGCCCATAATAGGCGTGACCAATGAAGGAGGAAAAATCAACCCACTAGAATCCAGAGGATAGGTAAGAGAAACCAGACTCACAGTTGTAAAGCCCTTCAAACTTCGAGTGTAATAACCCAAGGACGATCCCTAGTTATATCTATGTATTGTAAACATGTTTTGTAGGCTAGTGAGCCGAGCAATTGTAAGTTGGTAAGCTTATGTGCAAGTAGGCCGAAGAGCCTAGGTGTTAAAGACCAGGAGCCTGTTTTGTACAGGTAATTATGCACTTTGTTAATAGAAAAAAATGACTGCGTGTAGACGGACCACGAAGAAAGGGGGATGGGGGACTATGTTTCCACAAGGTTGGGTAAGGGAGGAGGCTAAGTGTTAGGCCTAGGGGCTAAGCTAGGGGTCTTACCTCTAAAAGGGATAGTAATTTATTATTATTTCCTAAAAGGCTAAGGTGGACAATTGATGAGTGTTGTCTGAGGTTCCTAGGAAAGGAACGTATGAAAAATCGAGCGCATGTAGCTCCAAGAATACAGGTGTCGACCTGGGCGCATGCAGTTAAAGCTGAATAAGTCAATTGTGTTGGGGGTTCACGCGCCCATTCTTCCATACTCCGCCTGAGTTCGCTGGAATCCTTCACGAGAACCCGTTTTTTCTCTGCACTAGACCTTTTCATAGCCACACACCTCTGAAAATAAGATCCGTGAAGCCGACCCACGTGATTCCTGAACCCAGTGAGAAGCCATGGACTAACCCACGTCTTCTGTGAAGCCTAAACATCCCATAATTTTCTATGATGTGTGTGTTATAACTGTGGGATATTGTGGCCATGCAGTCCCTTGGCTGAGTGTGGCTTGCTGCCATCGTCTGTTTCTTGCTGAGCCTTGCTGTTGTCCTCCTTGTGCGAGAACAAAGTTGAAGAAGCAAGTTGTCAAGCCTGTGTGCAACACTCTCTCCAGGTGAGGGAGGTGGTTGTGGTTGAAGAGGCAGGTTGTTAGGCCCATGTGCAACACTCTCTCCAGGTGAGGGAGGTGGTTGTGGTTGAAGAGGCAGGTTGTTAGGCCTATGGGAAATTCTCTCCAGGTGAGAGAGTGTGCTGTGGAAGTGAGTTCTCTTGGAAGGGGTCCTGTAGCTGCTAGAGAGCTCTGAGAATTCTGATCCGACCTGTTATTGAAGCCCAAGGCAAGGAAGGTGAAATAGCCAATGGACTGTGTGACAGTGAAGGTGTATACTCCTGGGGTGGGACAAGCATGTGGGGAATGAGAGTCTGTGAGTAGTGGGCATAAGTGGTTTCTGGGAGATAATCCTTCCTCATAAATTTTGTGTCTTCCTGTTGACCTTGCCTAGCCTAGGATTCCCTTGCCTGGTGGAGCTTAGTCCCAGCTCGGGGGTGACCTACTACTGAGAGTGATGAGCAGTGTGGTCTAAGGCTGGGAGGTTCATGGAAGGTCTACACGCAGTTGGTGGTGTTATTCCAGTTGAAAGATAAGTATAATTTATGTGCTTAATTTTATGTTATGCATACCTATGATGCTTGAGTGTTATCATGTATTCCGTTGCATATATGAATTACTGTCTATTACATTTGAATCTGTATGGTAGTAGTAACTCTGTGTTATGTGTTTTATTTCGATTAAAATGCATGCTATATATATGTGTGTGTGTGTGAATGTACCACGTGGTAGTGTTACTTGGCCTTTTGAATGGCCGGGGACACTACAGTTTGGTATCATAGCTAAGTCAGAGCTGAGTAGTGGCATTTTTGATATTGTTGGAAGGCCGGGATGTTGCATTTTGGTATCAAAGCAAAGGTTTCAACACTGAGCCTGGATGGGCCGTGTTCATGGTAGTTGAAGCAAAAGTTTTGGAAAAGAATTGTTGTCAAAATGGACAAAATTCAGGTTTACAACCAAGGTTTCGAATATGAGCCTGAATGGGATGGATAAGTGGTCATTGGACCCAAGGTTTTAGGTGGAAATTGTGTCTGGAGGAACCTCATAACGTTCCTGAGTGCCAAGATGTTACTTTGGCCATGTTAGGAAGCTTAGGAGGAGTAGCAATGTCGTAAAACCATGACATAAGTGGTATTGAGCCGCAAAGTAATGTGGGCCTTAGGATCTATTTGGGAAAAAGGGAAATCCTTTACGACTGTCAGATCTAGAGAAGGTGTAGGAGGGTTATATTGGAAGCCTTACCGTTAGACCGTAACTTTGGATTTCAGATGTCGGGAGAAGGGGAATGTGCTGATGCACAAACTTTTGAAGCTCAAAGTTTCAAAGTGAAAGGGTAGACATGGTGGGGTCGGATGAAATTTCCTGGGGTGACATGAAACTTCCTAGGTGTACCACATTCCATCGTCTTATTTGGTGACAACTGTACTATGTGGGCCCGGAGGATAGAGAAGCCAGAAGTTCAGAAGTCGCGAGATTGGATGGAAGCAATCCTGAAATCTTCTAGAACCGAAGTTCTGAAGCTTTGAAGTCCCGAAGTCCCAAAGCTCCAAAGTCTCAAAGCTTCGATGACAAAAGTTCCATAGCAAGTGTCAACTATTGGATGCTGCATAGACATGGACCGTTGATCCACCCTACTTTGCGAGTTCGTTAATTCAGAACTCCGAGAGTCTGTTGTGATGTATTATGAAGACTTCGGAACCCAAAGTCTTGATTAAGCACCTATCGTTATAGAGTTTGGTCACAACCCGTGGTCGCAGGGGTTGGGGCTTAGAGAAAAGGGCTAAGGCCTGAAATTGTTACAGAGCCGAGTAGAGCTCAGAAAATTCGTTAAATCTAAATGTTTCTTAAAACAGATTCAATTTATGAATTCTGTGGGATTTGTTAAGGAATGATGGCCTGACAAATTCTGGTTGACTGCACGTTGTGTTTGCAGAGTTGAATGAGTGTCAGGACCGAAGCGAATTGCCACAGAGTGTAGAGAAATGGAGGAGGCACAAAAATCTTCCAGTTCATAGAATGAAGCTAAAGGGATGAATGTTCATTTGGGAGTTGAAGGGTCGAACTCCAATGGGCATGGAGAAGAGATAGATAAGGAAAGGCATATGATGAAAATCATTGAAAGATTGCAGAAATATGCCCAAACTCACTGAGAAGATAACATATATCTCATGAAAGCTAAGGAAAAATAGGGAGAATTCAACTTAAAGTGATGAAGAGTTTGAAGAGAATAGAAAATAATTTGGATAAGGAGACTAACTCAAGCAAAATAGGGAGTCACAAGACCCTTGAGAAGAAAAGAAGATCAAGAAGCATTAGCAGGCATCATCACCACTCCTCGAAGATGTCCAATAAGGAGGTACATAATAGTTCAAGCCCCTTTCCTACCAGAAATCACAGGAGATCTGGAGTGGATGAGATGAAGGGAGAAATGAACAAGATTAAGCCACCTACGTTTGATGGAGAACACAAGAAGGAGGAAGATTCCAAAACATGGTTGCTTGGCATGAGGAAATATTTCCAACTGCAGAATTATTCCTCTCATGCAGAAGGAAGAATTGCAATGTATCAACTGAAGGGAAAGGAATCCATGTGGTGGGATCAACTTGTGTAGGTGCAACACATTAGAGAGAAAGATATTTCTTAGAAAGAATTCAAGAGGTATTTTGAAAAGAAATACTTGACTAAAAGATACAATGACAGAAAGATGAAAGAGTTCTTTGAACTCAAGTTGGGTAGCATGGCCATTGAAGAATACTGAGATAAGTTTTTGGAGTTGTTGAAGTATGTTTCGTTCATCAAAGATGAGACTGTCAAAATTCAAAGGTATCTGAGTGGACTACCACCTTGCATCGATGACAAGATCCAGTATGATGACCCTAAGACTATGTAAGAAACAATAAGGAGAGAAAAATGCTTGTATGAGCAACAATATGAAAAGCCTACTTTCCGGAAGGTTTGGGAAGACAAGAAGAATTTCAAAATGGATCAGAGGAAGAAGGGAACTAGACCACCCTTTTTCAAGAACAGTCCTCAAGGACAACCAGGTTTTAGAGAGCCCAGGAAGGCTGAAGTAGGTGGGAAATTTCAAGGGCAGACACCTATGGAATGTTGGGGTTGTAAAGGAAATCATAGGTACAGAGACTGCCCCCACATAAATGATAAAGTGAGAACTGTCCATAATGTTTAACATGCTGAAACAATGGAGGACATGGGTAGAAGTGTTCCAAGAATATACACAACCCTGGACAACAAGCGAGCTAAGTTTTAGTCACATATGATTGAAGTGGAAGGTATGATCAACAACCAACCCATTACTGTTTTAATTGATTCAGGAGCTAGTCATAGTTACATAGATCCTAGAATGGTGGAAAGTCTGCATTTACCAAGAAAAAATCATTAGAAATATTGGTTAGTGAAGTTGGCTACAGGATCCAAGAGAAAGGTTGTTGAGTTGATTAAATCCTGTCCAGTGGACATGAATGGACTGAGCACAAGGGATGAATTGAATGTCTTACCTTTAGGTTCCTATGAATATCTAATTGGGATGAATTGGTAGGACCAACACCATGCCATCTTAGATTATCATAATAAGGCATTCACTTGTCTGGATGAGGAGGGGAATCAGAGAACAGTCCAAGGAATTCCCAGAGCATTTGCTGTCAGAGAAATCTCACCAATGCAGCTGAAGAAGTGCTACAGAAAAGGCTGTCAATTATTTGCAGCCCATGTGGAGGAAGCATCTAAGGATGAGGTCTCCAATATTGAAGACCATGCAATATTAAAATATTTCGAAGATGTATTCCAGGAGGTACCAGGATTAACCCTGAAAAGAGATATTGACTTCTCAGTAAACCTGATGCTTGGAGCAACTCCAGTGTAAAAAACTCCTTACAGAATGAGTACACTAGAGCTGAAAGAACTGCAATTGCAGCTTGAAGAACTTTTGAAGAAGGGGTATATATGCCCAAGTGTGTCACCTTGGGGAGCCTCAGTCTTGTTCGTGAAGAAGAAGAATGGGACATTGAGATTGTGCATCGATTTCAGACAATTAAACAAAGTGACTGTAAAGAACAAGTATCCTTTGCCAAGGATCGATCTCTTTGATCAATTGAAGGGTGCCAGGATATTTTCAAAAATAGATCTTAGGTCGGGATACCACCAAGTAAGGATTAAGGATGAAGACATAGACAAGACCACCTTCAGAACAAGGTATGGTCACTATGAATTCACAGTGTTTCCATTTGGGTTTTCGAATGCACCCACGGTTTTTATGTGCCTAATGAATGGTGTGTTCAGAGAATATCTGTACAACTTTGTCATAGTATTTTTGGATGACATTCTGGTGTATTCCTAGTCAGAGGAAGAGCATGAAAAACATTTGAAGATGGTGCTGCAAGTGTTAAGAGAGCACCGACTGTATGCTAAACTAAGAAAGTTATCATTTTATCAAACACAGATCCATTACTTGGGGCATATCATCTCAAAGGATGGGATAGCCACAGATCCTGAGAAGATTGAGGCCATAAGAGAATGGTCAACACCAAAAAATGTGACATAAGTCAGATCCTTTATGGGTCTAGTTGGCTATTACAAAAGGTTCATTGCAGGGTTCTCAAGGATAGCTTACACTATCACTTCCTTGCAAAGGAAGGAGAAGAAATTTCAATGTACAGAGGATTGTGAGAAAAGCTTCCAACGATTGAAGCAGCTATTAACCAGTGCTCCAATCCTAAGGATTGCAGACCCAAATGGAGACTTTGTAGTGTGTACAGATGCATGCAAAGAAGGGTTGGAAGGATTCCTCAGTCAGAATGGGTTCGTAATGTTTTATGAATCCAGAAAGTTGAAAGAGCATGAAAGGAACTATGCAACTCATGATTTAGAGTTGGAAGCCATCATTCACGCTCTAAATAAATGGAGGCATTACCTCATGGGAAAGAAGTTTGAACTGAGAAAATACCACAACGATCTGAAGTATTTGTTTGATTATCCAACCTTGAATGCTAGGTAGAGTAGGTGGTTGGAGTTTCTTTATGAATATGAATTTGATATCGAGCATATCAAAGGAAAAGAGAACAAAGTGGCTGATGTGCTCAACAGAAGAGTGCATGAATTGCATGCTACGACGATTAGCATGTACCAAACTGATATTAAAGGAAAAATTTTGGAGGTTGCAAATGCAGATTTGCAGTACAGGGATTTGGTAGCAAAGCTACAACAAGGTAAAATGCCACATAAAGTGGAAAATTATAAATTGGAAAATGATGAAACACTTCTGTACAAGAACAAAATTTATGTACCTAATGTCCACGAATTGAAACTTATGATTTTGAAAGAAATGCATAATGTGCCTTATGTTGGGCACCTTGGATATCAGAAAACTGTGGCAGCAATCAAGAGCCATTACTTTTGGCCAGGTATGAAGAAGGAAATTGGAGAATACAATGCCAGATGTATGGAATGACAAAAAGTCAAAGCTGAGCATAGGCACCCAGCAGGGTTGCTGCAACCTTTACCCATTCTTTAGTGGAAGTGGGAGGTAGTGACAATGGATTTCAACACAGGATTGCCTAGAACAGGCAAGCAACATGATTCAATCATGGTGGTGGTGGAAAAGCTTACGAAAGATGCCCATTTTATTCCACTAAAGACTACTCACAAGGCATCTGACGTTGCTAATATTTTTATGAGGGAAATAACATGATTGCATGGTATTCCCAAGACAATTGTGTCTAATAGGGACCCAAAATTTACCTCAAAGTTCTGGAAGGGTTTTTTCAAAGGATTCAAAACAAATCTGAACTTCAGCACTGCTTATCATCCCGAGTCTGATGTGCCGACAAAGAGGGTGAACCAAGTGATAGAAGATATTATAAGGATGTATGTGATGGACAAACCATCTAAATGGGAAGACTACCTACACTTGGTAGGATTTGCCCACAACAATGGGTATCAAGCATCGTTGAAGATGAGCCCATTTGAAGCACTTTATGGAAGAAAGTGCAATACTCTAGTAAGCTGGCATAATCTAGTTGATAGAGCAGTGGTTGGGCCAGAATTGCTCAAGGAAATGGAAGAGAAAATGCTAAAAATTAAGCATAATTTAAAGGCTGCCCAAGACAGGCAGAAAAGTTATGCTGATAAAAACAGAACCCACAGAGAGCTTAAAGTGGGAGAGCATGTTTTCCTGAAAGTGAAAGCTAATAAAAGTTCCATGAGGCTGGGAAACTGTTCGAAGTTGGTAGCCATATTTTTTGGGCCATTTGAAATCCTAGTAAGGATTGGTCCAGTTGCATATATGCTTACATTACCTGCATCCATGACTCTACATAATGTGTTTCATATTTCATTGCTTAAGAAATATATACCTGATGCTAATCATGTAATCAAATGGAATGTGATTTAGGTGGAGCAAGAAGGCATCTTGCAAGTGCATCCGGTGCACATATTGGACCGGAAAAGCAAGCATCTCCGAAATTGAGCCATAGGGCTTGTAAAGATTCAGTGGACCTAGTAAGGTCCTGAGGACGGGACATGGGAGCATGAGGATGCTATGCGGGTAGAATACCCGCATCTTTTTGAAGATTTTGGAAGTCTTGTTGATGCTGTGTAAGTAAGTTGCACCGAGGATAGTGCAAAAATAAGGGGAGGGGATTGCAATACCCTAAGGACAAGCCCCAATTATATCTATGTATTGTAAACATGTTTTGTAGGATGGTGAGTCGAGAAATTGTAAGTTGGTTAGCTTATGTGCAAGTAGGCCGGATAGCCTAGGTGTTAAATGCCAGGAGCCTATTTTGTACATGTAATTATGCACTTTGTTAATATAAAAACATCGCTGCGTGTAGATCGACCACTAAGAAAGAGTGATGGGGGACTAAGTTTCCACAAGGTTGGGTAAGGGAAGAGGCTAAGTGTTAGGCCTAGGGGCTAAGCTAGGGGGCTTACCTCTAAAGGGGATAATAATTTATTATTATTTCCTAAAAGGCTAAGGTGGACAATTGATGAATGTTGTCCCAAATTCCTAGGAAAGGAACGTATGAAAAATGGTGTGCATGCAGCTCTAGGAAGACAGGTGTCAACCTGGGCGCATGTAGTTAAAGCTGAAGAAGTCAGTCATGTTGGGGGTTCACATGCCCATTCTTCCATACTCTGTCTGAGTTCGTTGGAATCCTTCACAAGAACCTATTTTGTCTTTGCACTGGACCTTTGCATAGCCACACACCTCTGAAAATCAGATCTGTGAAGCTGACCTACATGATTCCTGAACCCAGTGAGAACCCGTGGACTAACCCGCGTCTTCTGTGAAGCCTGAACATCCCGTAATTGTCTATGCTAGGTGTTTTATAACTGTGGGTTGTTGTGGCCATGCAGTCCCTTGGCTGAGTGTGGCTTGCTGCCATCGTCTATTCCTTGGTATTATCCTCCTTGTGCGGGAACTAAGTTGAAGAAACAGGTTGTCAGGCCTATGTGCAACACTCTCTCCAGGTGAGGGAGGTGAATGTGGTTGAAGAGGCAGGTTGTCGAGCCTGTGTGCAACACTCTCTCCAGGTGAGGGAGGTGGTTGTGGTTGAAGAGGCAGGTTGTTAGGCCTGTGGGAAACTCTCTCCAGGTGAGAGAGTGTGCTGTGGAAGTGATTTCTCCTGGAAGGGGTCCCGTAGCTGCTACAAAGCTCTGGGAATTCTGGTCCGGACTGTTGATGAAGCCCAAGGCAAGGGAGGTGAAGCAACAGATGGAATGTTTGACAGTGAAGGTGTATACTCCTAGGGTGGGGCAGGCATGTGAAAAATGAGAGTCTGTGAGAAGTGGGCATAAGTGGCTCCTGGGAGAGAATCCTTCCTCATAAACTGTGTGTCTTCTTGTTGACCTTGCATAGCCTAGGATTCCCTTGCCCGGTGGAGCTTAGTCCTAGCTCAGGGGTGACTTACTGCTGAGAGTGATGAGCAGTGTGGTCTAAGGCTGGGAGGTTCATGGAAGGTTTGCACGCAGTTGGTGGTGTTATTCTAGTTGAAAGATAAGTATAATTTGTGTGCTTAATTTTATGTTATGCATACCTGTGATGCTTGAATGTTATCATGTATTCTGTTGCATATATGAAATATTGTCTATTACATTTGAATCTGTATGGTAGCAGTAACTCTATGTTATGTGTTTTATTTCGATTAAAATGCATGTTATACATACATGTGAATGTTCCACGTGGTAGTGTTACTTGGCCTATTGAATGGTCGGGGACACTACAGTTTGGTATCGCATCTAAGTCAGAGTTGAGTAGTGGAATTGCCGGTATTGTTGGAAGGCCGAGGATGTTACATCAAGAAATAAGTGAGCCATCATTACCCAAATCCCCACCCACAATCCCATCATCCAAAAGTTAAAAAATAATAGATGAAGATACACCCGGAGAAGACTTAGCCGAGAAATCCTGCTCCCGACGAAAAGTTGTCGTTGAAGGAAAAGGGAGCTTTGTACCATCCACCAAAGAAAAAACTAAGTAGATTGCCAAAATGTTTGGAGAAAAACCCAGAGGAAACTTACCTGAAGGAGAGTCCCTTTCCTCCACTTTGTGGTCACCATCGCCCAACTGCACCTCTAGAGATGAACCCGAGGGTGAAATTGGTGACACAGATCCTTTCATGAAGCGAAGTTTTCCTTTGAAGGGTAGAGGACACTCTACGATCCAGTGACCATAGTCATGGCACCTGTGACATATGAAGGGTATTCCCTCATAATCCAAAAGCTGGACAAAGGTTCCCATTGTCGATTCAATAGTTAACTCCTGAAGAAGATGTGGGCGCAAATTTAGCCTCACCAAAATCCATGCCACCGACAAAAGACCTATATCTTTGAAAGACATATCCACTTTAATATAACTTCCCAACATATTTCCAATCATAACAAACCTAGCAAAATTCCCGAACTACATTGGAAGACCCAGTAACTTGACCCAAATAGGTTCCTCATCTACCCTTTCTTTCTTTGCATCAAAAGTAGGAGTCTACCTTTTAAGAACAATGGGTGTATCGACCATACTCCACACTTTCAACAAAACCCATTTTACATCCTCCCTGAAAGAAAAAATGAATGCAAACCAACCCCGCAACAATAAACGAATGAGTGACATCTTTGAGATGTCTTTGAACCAGTTTTTGTTTATCCACTCCTTCAGAAAAGTCATACCCAACTTTTTTCTGCTAACATGACCAACCATCACCATCTTAGAGAAATTAACCACCCTGTCCATATCGATGTCTTTCCCAAAAACTAGACACTTAGAGTTCTTCGTCTCTCACGTGCACCGAATAACTTTTGTGGTAGTAGAAAAATGACCCCCGACACCCTTCTGGCCCTTTACATGCTGTTTTGACCTTTGAGGATCCAGTAAGGGGTTATCCACTCTTTTTTCAAGCACCTTACCCACCCGACCTTATTCTGCATCCCCTGCTAATACACCCCCAGCCTCCCCCACACCGCCCAAAGAACTATCGACATCTAGTAAAATGGACGGTGAGATAACCAATTGTGTGCTAAAACCCAGAGATTCTTTTGGTACAGATCCCCAATTCCCCCCCTCGAACAGATTACTAAGAACGAGATCACAACCCCCCGAACCTGCCTCCCCCAAAACAAAATCCAAACCCTGTTCAAGTCCGCCATCAAGACCGATGATCCTTGAAGGATCTCCATCCCAACCCATCGAGAAACACAAACCTCCAGAAAAAAGACAAGTCACCCATGGAGGTAAACCTCGAACCTATCACACCTAACAACAAAGACTCCGAACCCACAAAATCCTTTGTCAATGTCAGCCCCAGATCGCTGAAATCCATCCTAGGATTCCTGACCAAAATTTCACCCCACTCCCCACTAGACGGCTTCCAAGCCGCCATATCACTGCGTCCCTCTAAACCGGCATAGATAAACGCAAATAGACCATCGTTGTCTGAGGTAATGGGATCTCCCCCTTCAGAAACACTGGCCATGACAACCGGTTAACACCTCATTGGACCAAACCAAGCCGACTCGCACCCCTGCTAGCACCCGAAAACCAGACCCCTCCTGTAAACCCTAACCCTAACCAACACCCGCATCCATCCTCCAATTTTTCCCCAGAGATTTAAACCTTAATTTTACATCACTTCAATTTAACCATCATATATATATTTTTTAGTTATGTCGGAAAAAATGCTTAGGAGAAATCAAAGAAAACCCATAATATCTAAATTTAGGCAAAGTTCATTGATGGGTAAGTATAATTCACATTTTCAAATTTATAAGTAACCAGATCAATTTTTGATAGTCAAAATGAGTTTGTGGATATAAAAAAGCCATAAGCATCCTAATGTGAGTGAAAAAAAAATGAAGTTCTTCAAAAATAAAACTACACAAAAAATATTTTCAATGAAAGTATAAGCCTCGTAAAAATCGATGTTGCACTCAAATTGAAATTTGTTAGCTTGTTTCCAACCTTATATATATATATATATATATAATTAATTTTAAGACATAGTTAAAATTCCATAATATTAACTCTTGTTTGAAATATTTTAATCTGGTAAAATGCCAAATTGACTCAATTGAGCAGTGAAACCAAAACATTGGCRAAATTGCCAAAATCTTATGAAAACAAAAAATTAAATGAGCTAAGGGTGTGAGATAGCTCCAATAAGATCAAATGAGTCTGTAAACATAATAATGTGAAATGGAAACATATAGATTCAAGCAACACAACCATTATGCACGAAATAAAACAACAAAAACATGCGAGACTAAAACACCTTCATAATTACAAGATGAAGGCAAGGAACACAGATCAATACAATAAACAAAATGTCATCAATAATGAGCCAAACCAACCAATATCATAAGGCACTAAAATCTCATTCTCAATCATAAATCATAAGAACCAATCATCAAAATCATGCAAACCAAAGGACAACGAAGAGATCAATAACAATCAAAGACCATAATCAATAAAGATTGAAAAACTAGTTCAACTTAGAACTCCAAACCAAGGTTTAGAAACCAAAAATAGGATCAAACAATAAATAAGGTAGAAATTTCAAAGTTTAATGGGGGGGAGAGGGAGATTGCTCATTGAGGCATTAACAATTGACGACACATTGGAAGAACCAATTATCTCTATCAAAAAATCTAAGGACTTTACTTCAAATCTGAATTTTAAGGATAAGCTCATAAACTACAAACAATTTTCCAAAGGTTATGTGTACGACAATGATGCCAAATTTCTTAAAGATATAAAACCAAAATTTAAAGTACTTGTCATCTAATATGCCCTTTTCAAATATCCAATTAACGAGGTAATTTTATTGAACTGGGCACACACTTCTGATTGGTTTTGGTTTGACCATGGGGGTTTTTACTTTTATAACAATCAAACATCCAGACAAGTGTGCTCCTCATCTCTCTTTTCCTGGCATTTCTTCACTGCAAGTGAGAATCCATATCCCCACTGAAGTTTCCTCGATATCATACAAGCATAGCCCCATTGCCAACGATCCTCCATAGCCCCTATGAGTTTACTTGTACTTCCCACAATACTCACAGTGCTTTCAACTTCCTTTATTTTACATTATGCCCACCCTTTTTTTATTTGTATATAAGTATTCATATGAAATTGGTTGTATAGGAAGCAGGGTGATACATGAGTTGTTTTTATTTGCTAAGTAGATGCAATGCATTTACGTTTAACCCAAAGGTCTCCACAATAGCCATCATAGTAGTAGCCATCTTATTAATGCGAGATGGATGGAGCTCAAAGAAAATAGTAGATATACACTTTTCTCTACTTATGGATTATCATTGTATTGTTTAGCAGTAATATGTGTTCCACCACAATGATCGATGAATGTCCAATAGCTTAGAACTTCATAAATGTATTTTAGATAGAACAACCCATGTTTTCCATGATCTGTAAGAATGTCTTCAGTGTTGCTAGAGTTGATCCTACCCCACACTCAAACTCAAGGATTAAACCTCATGTTGAAAGAAGGTCCCAAATAAGCTCAAGGAACATCAACACTCAAAATAAGAGATGAAGGTAATATGTACAAGAAGGAAAGTGCCGAGGTCAAAAACCAAAGCATGAAAAAGAAAATAAGATAAAACTAAATGAAATAAGTCCCAAAATAAAGTTGTTAGTCATTATGGTCATTGCTAAAAGATATTCAAACTGAATATAGACTTAGCACCAAGTAGTATAGAACAAATCCTAAGCCATCAAAATATTAAAGTTATTTACAAAAGTATTTATATTAAAAACTTGGGAGAAATACCAAAGGTAAAATCTTCAGAAACATGTCTTCTATTTCAAACTAAAAAACATGCCTTAAAATGATACCCATGACATAGTACAAGACCTGAAAGGTAGAGTACGCATAATAACAAGAATCAAGAATCACAGGGTCAAGAAAAACATTCAACATCTTGCAAAACTCTTAATTTCAATTCCCATTCATCAATTCCCCTTCCTGGTACTTGTCTGCATAAATTCCTTCAAATGCTCAATAGATCAAATATTCAATTTATACATGAGCAAAGAAAATTCAAGTTGTCATACCTCTTCGACTTTACTAGTGCAAATAAGGTCATGCAAATAAATTCTTGCAAATAAAAACTTTGAAAACACAAGACATCCAATCTTGGAAATTACATCATTATGTTCCAACTTTCTTCTGAAATACCATACTATCTCTTGTCATAACTTATATATATATATATATATATATATATATATATATATATATATATATATATATATATATATATATATTTTGTAAATTACATCATTATGTTCCATCTTTCTTCTCAAATACCATACTATCTCTTGTCATAACTTATATATGTGTGTGTGTGTGTGCCATTTCTAATTAATGAGTAATGACAAGAAGACAATGTTATGGAGGCAGTAATACCAGATTTCTAACATTTTGGTGAATTGGTGATGTCTTAGTTGTTTCAAGAGATTGGTTACAAACTGTTTTTTAAAACATTCTGTAAACAGGTTTTAGACAACACTTCTCTATGTTTCTCGGACATATATGATGTTTGTATGTTAGAGTACCTTTCTCTAATAGTTTCATAGTCCATCTTTAACTTGCGTGAACATAAGAGAGTTCATATTAAGAAAGATTCACAATTCAATTAAAGAAAACCCTTTACTTAAATGACTAACTTTTAAAAATAAATCTAATCCAATGGAATATATACATAAAAAAATTAAATTGAACTTAAAGTAAACATTAAAAGAAAAACTAGTGCAGATTCTATTAGATCCAATTTTCCTGTACATATTATCCTTCAACACCATATTTTGTTGAACCTTTGTCTCAAAGTGTAAACAATTGCAGAGTAGGTGTGTCTTTTTAAACCTTGGTAATGAAGAGATTTTAGACTTTGGAAACCCCTGAATTTCCCTTGCACTAATAAGCTTAAAATGAGACCTCTATGTAGATACCCAACACCGTGAGTCAAGACATGACTCAAAGTATAGTCTTTCACATTCACAATGTGTCAAATCTTTTTTTTTTTTGTACATTGAAGAAATTGGGATCTCTCTCCACCCTATGCATTTGAGTATGTCACCAAATCAAGAGTAGTAAGTTGTGCATGTTTCCAAGTTAGCACAAACACTAGATTTGATTTGACATCCTTTGCATGTTGAAGGTATTGGAGATATACACACCCACCTAGTATTTCCTATCCTAAGTTTATTAGTCTATGTTGATGGCACCCTTATTTAGAGAGATTCTTCCCTAGATGAGGGCTCCACCTCCTCTTTTAATCTGAAAATACCAAACGAGTTCTAATACCAACTTGATCCGAAATATCAACAAACTCTTATACCAATTTAGCCCGAAAATCCTTAGATGTCAATTCGTTCATAAATACACATAAACATCCGACCAGATTTGGAAAATTAAAGACCGACTTGACTGTTTGCAAAATATCATGTGAATGTCTTACTTATCTATAAACTTCATTAATTGATAAATATAACTTGCACGAATAATGTGTACCAAAATGTAGAGAAATAGACCACTCTTATTAATTCTCAAAATGCCAAAATTACAATAAATGGGCTTACAATGCCAAATTTGATGTCACTCTTCAATTATGCTGCTCAATCCCAGAAACATAGGTCATTACTGAATTCCTCATGAAATTATGAGAAAAATGAGTATAAACTTGACTATGTTCTGAACTGGTGCTTAAACACCCCTTTTTGCATGCATAACGAGACTATGGGTCTCATACATGACAAATTGGACTACGAATTTTCAAACATAATTTTTTTTTTACATAAAATAGACATCACCATCATATTCCTCTCAAAATTCTGAAAAAAGTGAGTATAAACACCCTATACTTTCCTCAAAGAACCCAGTAGTAAGCAAAACGAGACAAACCCAAAAGAGGGACACCTCTTGCATGCAAAATGAGGAACAATTATGAACTTGGCATGAAATTCTATGCAGGCCCTCTCTTTGGCAGGCATTTCCATGTTTTGTACCTCATCTGAAGCTAGGTTTAAATAGGCGTGGCCATCCTAACTGTGCCCTTTTATTCTCAGAGAAATTAAATAACACTTTAAATCTAATTTCGTTGGTTGTTCTAACCAACCCAACACATATGGAGCAATGGTTGAAACTTTTAGAAAATTCCTTGGAGGTCCCGTGGTTGATCCACCAAAGTAGGAATTCATTGGTTTTATTTGTTACATGGTTATAATTATATAACCATATATATATATATATATATATATATATATATATATATAAAATAATTAAATTTCATAATTAACCATATGACTTAACCACCTTGGAGTTATGACCTAAACCATTATTGGCCAATCTGGGTCTGCCACATGGTAGCTCATGATTGATCCACCTCACACCATGCCATGCCACCTACCAATTGATTGTACAGTCATGCCACATGGTGCTTGCTGGTACTGCCTTGCCAACTGCCACTGTACACATCTGCCATGTCACCTGCTGATTGTACCTACCACCTGGATGCCACATGACACTTTTTTTATTGATCTACATGGATGCCCAAACTTGAGTGAAATGTGGCAAGCTGTCGTGCTTCTGGGTCATCCTGCTGATGTCAGCATGACGTCATCCTATTAGTTGTATGACCTATATAGACATTCCACGCGTCAGCCCTGTTTTGACTTTTGACCTATTTGACCGACCATAACTTCTTCATACGAAGTCCATTTGAGGCGATTTTTGTGAAGTTGGAAAGCTATCGCCAAGATGTACGCAATGAATTAGTTTTCAAGAGAATTTTAGAAAATAATTTTTTGATCATTTTGGATCCTCCTAGACCTCTTTGAGCATTCAGGATCCTCCTAGATCATCTTCAATCATTACTCAGTTGTACATCAATTAGACTAGTGGAGTTAAGTCTTGCATGCCAACCTTGTTATTATCACCAAGTGTTGCATGCTCACCTTGTGATCATCACCAGGAGGGAACACTCACCTTTGGATCATGACAAGGAGGGCATACTTGACTTTCATGGGGCTTGGAGGGCACACCACATGTGCATGCATGAGATTCTCTCCACTCTATTTGTCTAGACTAGTTAATTGATGTCATCATGGCTGATTAACTAAGACTAGGTGGAAAATAACTCAAGTTTTTGTCAGTGTATGACCACATCTGTCTAGAAGACTACTATGGTGAATTAGTTGGATCATGTAGCTTATATCTATTGTAAATTATTCACTCCTTGAGTGTGGATTAGTGTGGTTAATACAATTCTATATTCTTTCTCTCATCTCTCTCTCTCTCTCTCTCTAAACTTTGCAAGATTTGAGTGAATTGTTTCTAAATAGACTCTCTGCTCAAGTTTCACTCCAATTTTACATGGTGTCAGAGCCCACAAGTGCTAGGAAGAAGGTGCACAAACAATCATTTGTAGGTATAAAAGATTGAAACGATCACACAGAATGGGATCACTTCCACCATCAACATTTCTTACGCCACACGATTACTTCAATAGGAAGCCAAAGATTCTTCTTCTTCTTAGAAGAAGAGGCTTATATTGAATAAACATGGAAACAAAAACATAGCTCACTTCCGTCGATGATAAAAATCATTTTCTCAATAGACAAGATATGGATTTCGAACTTATCTGGTTTCCTGTTTCTCCTGAAATATAACTTCATGTAGTATCACTCTCAACTCCATATGAAGTATGGACCAAATTGGAGGTCTTATTCAGGATAAAGGAATATTGTGAAGAATGCATGCCAGAGAACACCAAGACAAAGTCCACAAAAAATCCACTAGAAGAACAAGCTTCTCAGCTTCCTCTCGAAGAAGATTTTGGAGACAAGAACACACTTCTCAACTTCTCATCTTCTTCAGATCATATTATAGATCTGATTTCCGAATCAAATTCAAAATTACATGATAATTCATGTTCTGATAAAAAATCAAGACCCAAATGGGCACAATCCATCCTATCGACAACCAATTATCTTATAGATGATCCTGTCGATCCTAGAAGGATGAGAGCCCAATTTGAGGAGGCTCCACATGCTCTCACAACCATAGAACCAATAAATCCCATGCATTTCTACATGGTTCTGGCATTATACCCTCAAGCCTATGCAAAGGTTGAAGATAATATGTATTAGAAAATTATCATAAATGGTGGGGATTTGGATCTTCTTCCTTCCAATTAGAGAAAGTGGATAGATATGGACATCTCATTGGTGCATTTACTTTGTCATATCCATACATACATCTACGTATTTATCAAAACCTTCACCGAGTAGATATTTCAAGCCTTGCGAGGTCTCCTTGAGGTGAAGAACATATTTGCCTAACAATTTTCCTCCTTTCTTTCAACATTGTATATTGAGGGGGGTTTTTTCCCATGAGGTTTTCCCTCTTTCCACTTTTTTTTTCCTGTTCCATTTCTTAATAAATGCATTGTAAAAGGGGTACCTAACATGGATTCTTGTCGGATCCATTCGTAATACCTAGTAGTCATTTAGGGGGGGTATTGGAGATATTACACACCAACCTAGTATTTCTTACCCTAAGTTTATTAGTCTATGTTGAGGGCGCCCCTAGTCAGAGATATTCTCCCCTAGATGAGGACACCACCTCCTCTTCAATAATTACTTAGTTGTATGTTAGTTAGACTAGGGGACTCAAGTTTTTCATGTCAACCTCAATATTATCACCAAGTTTTTCATGCTCACCTTAGGATCACCACCAAGAGGGTGTACTCATCTCGGGATCATCACCAGGATGGTGGATGTGTGGCACATGCATATTTTGAGGAAACACCTATTTTTGGAAAGGAAGACCTAATTTTGGAGCACGTGCAACAAGTGGCAAGAAAGCAACATGCAGAAAAAGAAGAAAAAACAACATGCAAGAGGAAAAGCCATGTGGAAAGGAGGCAAGCAAGCCTAACCATCATAAGGTTAGGGTTTTTGTTAAATATTGTAACGGCTATAAGCTTGTAAAATAATATAAATAAATACCTAGGAGGTCTAGAGTGGGTTGGTTTTTGTTGGTAGTTGATAGTGGTCGATAGTTGTTGCACTTTGTAAGACTGTCGATTGTAACAAGGTTGTAGAAGAGTCGAATAAGGTATATTTTGAGGGTTAGATCACATGATGAGGAGCTTGGTGTGATCTAGTCCGCCTCATAACATATTTTTTCCCTAATCTTGATTGTATTACTAAGATGTATGCGCACAACGTTAGATTTTGCAACAAATTGAATAAAATAGCAGAGAAGCCAGGTCTTTGTGGATGTAGCCCCAAGAGGGGGTGAACCACGGTAAAACTTGTGTTCTGTGTGATGTTTATTGAATTTTTTCCTTCTTCTAATGATTAACTTATGAATGAATGATTAACTAGTTGTATTAGCATGCATGCATAAGGATAAAGATGAATGAATCCTAGAATTACTTAAACATTTAACAAGGTTAATGAACAAAGAGGAAACAACACAATCCCAGACCCCCACTCATTCCTAGACTACAAACATCTCGGTATTGTAGTCACCCATAAAGCTATCTTAGGTGAGATCGCGTTGTGCACCCTCTGCACAACATTGCCTTCTAGTTTACCAGAAGGGCCGATAGTTTTAGAGGGTTTTGTTGGAAACTTGTTAAGATCCAAACCTAGGTCAATCCAAGAAGAAGTAAGAAGTCAGAGATCTAACCAACAAATGACTTTGTTGCTGGTCGGAACTGCAATGGATTGAGTGGACGAGATCTCTGGAAGAAACACGTAGAGGAAGAAAGTATAGAAGGGAATGTTCAGGCCATGGAATCCAACAAAGTCAGAGATTGAGGATGCGTTCGACACAATTGCCACTTTATATTGTCAGGAGAATGACAAACATCAAGCCCCCTCAAACGTCGTTTCACATGAAGTCACTTTTTTGATGGTATATATATCGTCTCTGTTGCAACGTTTCATGTAAACACGTGTCATCATAGATTTGACTGTCCAAACCCCATATAGCCATCACTACAATGACGCCAGATACATCGAAATTCCGACGTCCCATTTCGTTGGTCTCCACTACGTGGACGCCATGGAAGCGACGTTATGGATGTCGTAATACCGACGTATGGTAACGTCTCTCAACCAACATTAAGCTATATATCAATGACGTGGATGCCATGGGGAGTGATGTTATGGACGTCGTAATATTGACGTATGGTAACGTCTCTCAACCGACGTTAAGCTATATAGAACGACGTGGATGCCATGGGAACAAAATTATGGTTGTCGTAATACCGACGTATGGTAACGTTGCTCAAACGACGTTAATATATATATCAATGATGTGTATGCCATGGGAGCGACATTATGGACATCATAACATCGACGAATTGTAGGTATTTAAAAAAAAATGTCAATTTATTTTTCCTTTTTTGATATTTTTAAATTTTGCAACTACAAAATGTTAATCTTTCATTTTAGCCTATTCATCTATAAAAGATTTAGTAGATCCTCTAAGGTATATATATCTACTACTAAAGTGCATCTTTAGTACAATGTTTTGAGGTGTGGCACTCAAACTTGATGGTGAGATATTTTAAAGCACTTCCATGTTTTGTGAAATGGGGATTGTGGGTAACCAAAAATAAAATGATTTTCGAAGACAAGTCCTTGGAAGTTTCTATTGTGGTGCAAAAAATTCAAATGCTCTTTAAATAATGTAGAAAAATAAAAAAGAGACCATCTCACATAGCTATTAAGGAGCCTACAATTAATTAATATTATGCATAGGGTTTCTTCGATGGGGCTTTTCAAGGAACCCGAGGTTCATGTTGAGCAGGTGGCATATTATATCTCAACCAACACCATTACTTCTTACTAAAATATGGAGTGGGAATATAAAAAAATAACAAAGCTGAATCTTGTGCCTAAGGATTCTTCTCAGGTTTTCATTATCAAAAGGTATAACAGAGCTTCAAATACATGGTGAAAATAAATTGCTTACAGATTGGTGTAGTAATCAATGCACAATCTCAAATCTGGTTCTTGCTCCTTTACTTGAAAGAATTGTAGAATCTAGGTTGCATTTCCAACATATTTCTTTTAACCATGTGTATAGAGAATTAATTATCAAGGTGGAAGCATTATCAAAGGTAGCTATAGTGTTGGAGGAAGGTTCCTTAGTCATACAGGAACAATCCACAAATTCTCTATTTTCAGCAGTACATCAGTTTGTACTCTAGATTTTGTGTATGTATGGTTAAGTTAATGATTAGATTGTAAAGACATGTTTCCTTCGAGGTTTCTATTTTGATTCATTTTGAGTATGAAGACTATAATGACCAAACATGAACTACTAAAAAATAAGGGATCAGAACATAACAACAAGGCTTAGCAATGTATATTTTGATTTCTTGATGAAATAACAAATATAAGTTTTTT
>JZKD02S1749189.1:250106-264163 GCA_000966675.3 Picea glauca | reverse complement strand
ACTGTTTTTGTATGCCATACTGGGTATCCAACAAAATAAACACCCTGCTAAAAAATCCTACTAAAAATAAACCAAATTTTCATGGTCTTGGATTGAGCTGAAATTACCATGAACACTTATCAATATTGGGTCCTAAAAAATATGATCCTCCTATAATTTTGACCAAATTTCTAAAACATCTTCCAAAAATAGAATTTTCTAAAATTAGAAACTTCTTTGACTTACCTCAAATTCAAACCATATGTCCATAGCCATAAAGGGTATTCAAAAATATGATCAAATCCATATATATATATATGACTTTCAAGAAATGTAAAGACATGAATTTGGCCATACCCTTTAGGAGTCTTCAACATCCCATACTTTCCCTAATTGTTGCAATTAATCTACAAGTATGGGGAACCTACTACCACTAAGACCCGACCTACTTCATGTGATGTGCCTTTAGAATACCTCTATATAAGCTACCCTTTGAAAAACATGCTCAACTATCCTGACTATTCTAGTATTCAAGTTTGACTGTAAGCTTATTAATAACCTAGTTTCACATTTGATTTTGAGTCATGTCAATGCTAAATAGAATACCAATATACTTGGTGATTTCCCCCCTTTTAACCCATTTCCATTGGGAAGGAATCCACCCTGGGTGATCGTCTAATCCAATAAGTATCATAGAGGTTTTCTCCTCTTGTAATATCTCTTTAGAAGCTTTACAAAAGGTGTTCATAAGCATAGTTGGAGTTGATTAAATATTACTGGGGAAGGCTAGTAACTTTACCTTGGTAAACTACCTTTTATAATAGGTAACCCAAGGCATCAAATGTGAGAACATATAAATCAGGGGCTATAGGATAGACCTGTGTCATTGATCTGCTAAGAGGAATAAGATAAGTAAGGGATCTATTAACACACACAATGACCAAAGCATTGGAAAATAGAATATTGGCATAATATATGAACTTTGACCCAAAGCCTAGCCACTCAAGCATGTGGAGAATGAATTTCCACTCAACCTTGTCATAGGCCTTGTGATATTCCAACTTTAGACACATTCCTTTAAAACCTCTCTCTTTGGCTAGAAAAAAATACAAACATTCAATGATGGAAATAACTCACAAAATTCTCTTCTCGATAGTATTTCAAATACAAAATTCTTCCACCATATAAAGATAAATCTAGATCTTGATGTAAACTCTGGCAAATTTCAGTTTTATGATATGACAGACAATTTTTTCGAGCATGATCGATTTGGAAGCCTAATGTTTTCTATTGAATATGAGCCTGAAAATCGGAAACCTATTCATGATCTCCTTGCTAACAAATATAACCATAAGGTATCATAGTTCTATAATCAACCTTGTCCTAAATATGATAAATATTCTTAGGTAATTACTCTTGGTAGTCCAAAAAACGTTTTGGACTCTTATGCCATTGGTCATCATGATTTTATTTATGATGATCCCTTAGGAACCTACCATTTGGATGAAATTTTCTTACTATGAGAAAGTGAGAAGATGCCTAAAGTTCCCAATGATGGATCTAATCAACCTTGGGTTCCCCCCAAAGATAGTTTGCTAAAGATTGGTTCACACTTCTCATTAGCTAATTTAATACATCTTGATGCCTTTTTATACAAGAAGGATGTTAAGGAAAGTGTTTTTTAGCTTAAGATTGTTTCGGTGGAAACTCTAATTTTTGCAACCCCATCATAACCCAATAACTCATTACCTTTGACCTAAGTTGTCCTCTAGTTTATGATGGTTATCTTGAGTCTTGCACTAAAGAGACGATATTCTCTAACCATGTTATTCTAATTGAGATAGATAGCCATACTACTTAGCTTCCATCTTGTACCAAAGGAGGAAAATTGTATCATTGAAGCACTTTATGGGTTTTCATGATCAACATGCAAGGATATTTAGGATGGATGGAGAGTACATGCTCCATGATCTGGAAAAATTCCTAGAAAAAAGGAGGCATAGTACAACAACACTATTTATGGAAAATTTTCTTAGTTCATTTGGCCTTATTCTAGGAGGACCCCTAGCAGTAGATGCATGAACTAACACTTCATAAATCCCTACAAGAAGCCAATGTTTCTTTCACTCAATATAAATGGACTCGTATCTACCATTACTGGATGCAAGGAGAGAACATGAAAAGTACTAAACATATGATATATCTCAATAAATTATAACATAGCAAACCCTGCATTAATAAATAATCACATAACAATTCATAAAACATTAAACATAACTAGAATTGATGGCTATATAAACTATGCCGAAAGGAGCAATCACACCTGATCCGATGAACTGGTCGACCGTACAGTTGGAATGGTTTATCCCGCGTGTTTCTCTTCATCTGTATGACCCTCTGTTAGTCTTGAGCTTCCCTTAATCGACGAAGAAAGATCTTAAAGTACCTGCCAAAATCATTCAACCTCCATAAATATCTAAAAAATCAATACAAGTCATATTTGTAGTGCATTATTTACTCTAAGATGCATTTTTACGAGAGTGTCAGAACATACCTGAATGAGCTCCTCTTGGTTTCGAGAATAGTTTATTGGAGCCACGTGTCTAATATTGATCAAACTGCCTCCCTTGATTTGAAGTAGCAACAACAAAGTAAACATTGACTTTGTTGTTGCTCCGTTAGATCGAGGGAGGTTTGATTCAATATTAAACGACTCCAATAAATTATTCTCTACTGAACATGGCCAACCAAGTGAATGCGGAATCTCTTATGGTCCCTCGCCCCCCCTCACATCACTCTCAATTCCCCAATACCCAACATATAAATCTATTGAAATATTTACAACAAAAACAAACATATATACATACCAATATTCACAACTGTTTACAATGAAATACAATTTTTCCTTGATCCATTTGGAGTGAGCTCAATTCTCCCAAGAGAAAAGTAACAACTATTCCATAACATCATACACTACACTAAAGCACTTTACATGTAAAAACTAGAGAATGGAAATTGATGTGAAAAGAGGCTTTATTCTGTTCCATGATATGATTTGGTTGGAGTATTAAAATGTACCTGTAAACATCATAAAACTCATCCCACTTTGATATATAAGTGAAAACATGTTATTTTTCCAATATTTAATCACAAACTCACTCAAGATACTAAAATTAATGCTTTAGAAAATAATAGGTCTAAACTCACATGTAATCATGAAAATGGTCTTAATGTAAGGCTGCGGGAAAGTAGAATATGGTGAAAAGTGAAGTAAAAGGTTGGTAAAAGAATGACATTTTGGTGACCCAAAAAGTAAAACAAAGTATTTCATAGAAAATAGATTTTATAATAAATAGTTATTAAAATATTCATGTACATCATCATTTAGTACTTTTAGCTAGCCTCTTCTTCTTAGCTCTATAGTTCCTAAGCATTTCATCAATATCTACGTCTTCGTTCTCTGGGTGCTCTTCAAAATATGATTGTGATTGTGTCATCTCACACAGAGCATGCCTAGTCATGGGGTACTCACAGGGAAATGGTGGCCATTGTGATGAGGCATCACCTACAAAAGAAAAAAATATAGAATTTAGATGGCCAGTTTTTAAATATCATTGAACTAGTTCAATCATATTAAAAAAAAACACCTGCAATGTCATTATTTACCTAGTGCACTGGTCGACACCATTGGAATGTTTTCCCCCATGTGATCCTATTCAACTATATGACCCTCAAGTACAACATTCTCTTCCATTGAGACCACAAACTTTATAAGGACAATCATAAATGTATAAGTAAAAAAAATAGAAGTACAAAATGTATAACTACAAAATTATTAAGTATACGATTAAAATACAACCATATTACCGTCATGTGCCAGCTTGGTCATAGAACCATCGTGGGGCTGCACCCCCATGGAATATTGAGACTGCATGGGAGAACCATCTTCTAGTTGCAAACTACTATCAACACAATGCTCTCCAATACTAGTGCGTTCGTTGACAATGCTGCTCCCTTGATTAAAACAAAGTTGTAAATATTAATAATATCCAACATGATTGTATTATATTAATAATAAAGGTTAATGTGGATTGAATTTTATTTACCTTATCCCGCAAAGTGGTTCTTGGTAACTGCCCCAATTTTTTTTGGTGTTCAACTACAAATTTATAGCCGTACTTGTAACCAAGCTAGAGGTCTTTCTCCGTGGTTTCAATACCAAACTCATCACCCTGCATTGCATAAGAGTATGTATTTTTAATGTTATTCACTGCAATTACATAAAAGTTTTAAGGCTATACAAATAAGATATTTAGGTACTTACAATTCATGACTGCAACTTCAAGTAGCCGCCCTGGCCTAGCCTGTGCTGGCCACATTTCGAAAACCTTGCTTTTGTTTCCTTTGATGTGTTAATCAACCTATCATCAAAAGTTTCAAGTAAATATATACCACAATTTTATTTACATCTAACAAAAATCGAAGGTATTGAATTGAAATTGTAATTTACCTTTTGGGACCAAAGGGTGTTTTTCCTTCATCTGTCAATTTCTTCTATTTTGTGTCCTCAATGAGGGCCTTCCACTCCCTCTCTAGAATCATCAGAGGATTCTCGTACCTATCACTTTGTTTCAAGTGCTTCCTATATGTTTCTCACATATATTTTAAATATTGGCCAGCTGCGACGGTGGCCAAGGTCTTATTAAATGTGTCTACACCAAAAAGGATTTCAAGATAATCCATCAATTCTTTTTTGAGGTTGGAATTATGAGAATTCCACCTCTCTCGTATGGTGGACCCAAAAATGAGCAACGCCTTATTCTCCAAGGACCTATAAAAATCATTATTCCCTACACACAAAATGATTATATGATTATTAATTTAAAAACAATAATTTAGATGATTTGTATTTGTCTACATAGAGAACATGAAACAATTAAAATTTTGAAAATTACGTGGGACTTTAACTTGCTTTAATGAAAGCCCTTCTTCATTGACCATAAATGTTCCCTTAAGAGTCCCTGTGTTGGTCACACGTCTTGCTTTAGGAAAAAAAACCATATAGTTGGTCAAATCATCAACCTCATCTACGTCACCACCTCCAGATCCTACATGTGTGGACGCTTCCTCGGTGTGCGTGTTGTGGCTCCCACCTAATGGTATGGAAGGTGGATATCTAAATAAATTCATTCTGGAAGCTATATGAGGGTCTGCATCAGGACCCTATGGTGTCTTTTCAATGCCACTACTACTGACACCATGCATGTCGGTGTCAACAAGATCCAAAAATCTCTATATAAGAAAGAACCCATTTTTTCGTTTAGATATTGTAAAAGTTATAAATCAAGATTTCATAAATGATCTTATGACATAAAAATAAAACCACTTGAAATTATGGTTATTACCTTATATGTCTTAAGCCTTGTCATAACTTCTTTGATCCTTTCTTCGACCTCAGGAGTTTGATCTAGAATATCTAACAAGTGAGCTAGTTCATTGTTTGCTTTATTGATCTTTTTTCTAATTAAAACCATAGGGTCGGGGGGATACATAAAAATCTCTTTCGTCGAGAGAATCATCATCAACATCATGTCCTGCTGACTACATATTCAACAAAATATATGTAAATTCAATTATGTAAACAAATAAAATAACTGATCACCACAGAAATAAAATGCACATTAAATGCAATTAAAAAATTGTTGTTCGTTTACCTGTTCTAAGGTTGCTTTTGATTTACCACGATTATCCTGCCACATTACAGTAAAATTAGAATTGTGATCATTAAAATCTGTATCTATTTGATTCAAATTGTAATCCATCAATAACTCTTCCCCTGTAGCTATTGATTTTATTGCACACACGAATACACGGTTTCCTTCACGCCCCTCAAATATGCAATTGGGTCGCTTATTTGTGGTCGCAGATCGTGTATTGTTTATAAACCCTGCAATATTTCCCATTGCTTTTGGCCTTCCGTCAATATAGATAGTTGCTCCTTTTTTTTATCATTGTCTTTTAGTTGTATATAATTTGCAACCAAAGACATACTTTTTGTATATTGGACTATTCGTATCCAATATTTGTAGATATAACAGGGTCCGACGTACTCCATCACTTCAGTTAATCCGTTGTAACAAACCTTTATTCCATCCATGGAAAATATCCCCAAACCATATAACGATGATGGAACAATCTTGTATATCCTTTCGTTTACACAAAAATCAGTGTTTATTTCAGGAACATCCTTGGGTACCCATCGTTTCACTATATGTTTGTACCTCAAGGGAACCTCATTGTCGTCTATTTTTTGATGATCACAAGAACATGATCCCCCTTTTGCAAGAAAAAATTCCATGCGCATATGTAATTTTCTTCTGATCTTCTCACCTCTAGTTGATCTCCGCCTGTTAGACCTACTAGATGTCTCACTTTCCTCTATTCTACCTGAAATTCCCTCACTCAATGAAGACATATCTGACAAATACCTGTTTTCTTGTACATCCTATAACACCATTAATGACAGAAACAATCAGTCAATCAAGATGTAACACTAGTTCATTACTAGTATCCTGTTTGTATCACAATAAGTTCATAATGATTACCATAGTGTTACTCTTTCACAATTGTATTATTATCTATTACTATTGGTATACTATCTGGGAATTATAGGGGCATGTTTGGAGTCAAATGACACATGCCAACAAATGGTGGTAATAGGATACGATGCTAGTTGGAATACCCCGGAACTGATGCCATTAGACACAGACTCAATCCTAAGGCCAACCAAGGAGAAAAAACAACAGACGCTAATTAATCTAGGAGTCAAGCATGCAAACAAACCAAATTTGTACTACGATTAGAACATCTTTATTTGAAATGATTCATGTAACATATTTCATTGACTTATTGTGATCTTGGTCTCTCTTGGAATTACTTTCATTGACAACGCCAATGCTCTTTTCTCCTTTAGTTGACCAACCTACTTTAATGGATTCCTAATGAAGATGGAAGAGGGTGATTCAATCCCAAACAACTTGTTGAAATTGAAAAGGCATCCATGGTCAGTTGCTAACAATTCCTATATATGTAGATAATATAAGATAATGTTATTAATGTCCAACAAATGACCACAAAAGTAGGTCAATGGGACTAAAATATACATCCAATGCTAATACAATGTGGGAGCGTAGAAGAAACTCCTAGATAATGTTGAAAGCTAGAAAGCAAAAGAAAATCCACCTAAGGACTTATAATCTAGATGTCCAAGAAGAAACCTAGTTGCCTTTTCAATAAGATGCACCAATAAAAAAATGCCTTATCTAAAGAGGATTGAACAAAAGAGGACATACAACCAATTTAAAACTAAAATTTTAGGATAAATAAAAACTCTATCTGTCAAAATTCCAATCCTTTAAGCTATCAAAGATGTTCCCATATACAAAAAATTATCAAGGAACCATGCATCAAGAGACCTAGAATGACGAAAATAGATCCACCCACAATTAATGTTGTAGGTGTTAGCACTGAGAGTCACCCTCAGATTGCGGGAGGATAAGCCCAGTACCCATTCGAGTTTTTGGTGGATGTTGGTTTTATATGAGTGGAGGTCAATGGACAAAACTCAATATATGAATGATGTTCAACACAGAACTGGACAAAAAATGCATAGGGAAGTGAGGGCCACAACTAACTTCAGTCAGTGAATTGAGTTTAAGTGTGATAAGAGGGAAGACTTAGTAAGAAAGGTGGAGAAGATTGCTATGGGCATCAGGCTTTCAAGCAACTTGGAGAAGAAAAAATCAGACTCAAGATCACTCTTAAGCTCAAGCTTCAGACATTGAAATATGTCCAAACAACACAATGATTAAACCTACATTACCATGCAGCTACAACAACTTGACTGGATCCTCCATGCCCGAGCCATTCAGTGTAAGAGGGCAAAATATCACAAAGAAGCTGACTAAAACTGGTTGCGATACCACTGCAATCAAACCTACATTACAACACCATAACAACCCTCAACTGGATCCTCCATGCCAGAGTGTTTTACCAAAGTTTTTACAAAGAGATGAAAAGAGGTTGACTTCTATTAATCTGAAAGTCTCAAATTCGATACATAAACAAAGAATAGTTCTGTCATCAAAACATTACAAAATAGGGAGCTCTGCTCAACCAGCTGAAGACCATAACAAAATATCAAAACTATCTCTTTATACTCAGATCAGTCCCTGACTATCAGGAGTGTAATCCCATCACTACATTCAAAGCATTGCGTCCGAGCAGTCTTCTGTCATACTGTGCATGTATCCCTCTGTCAGATGCGAGCTCAGATCAATATGGGTCTGCAGGAAAATCTGACCATAGGGGTACCACGGTTGACGGTTCAGTCCCCATGGTCGAGCCCTCCATGCCTTATAATTACTGAGTGAGTCGAGGTTCCAACCACTAGTCCTTTCATTTATTAACTGAAACCTCGAGATCAAGACGAGGCTTAGTGCCTAGGGGGCATCCAGGCACTGCTCTCGAATCATACACTATATGAGCACATGATCGCGGGTCCGTCAAAAGAGATTTGAACTCACACCGCTTTTGGGCCCACAATCCACCACCTTCTGCCACATATCACTTTCACCAAACCACGGTTTGACTTGCGAGACCGGTAAATTTTTTTATCGATCAAGCAAGTTGCGTCCCCATAATGAAGCATGCCCATTGATCTGGATGCGGTCTGCGATCTGGGCGCACCTGCTAGATTTAGCGCTACTTAAAAGCTTAACCACTTTCCAACTTTAGAATCCGCCAAATTGTTCCCTAGGGGAGGCGGACACTACTCTTGACATTGAACAATAACACCTCCCAGAGGATGACCTGTCGCTGCTATGCTGACCTGTCATGAAAGAGAATTGACATGTGTCACTAATAAAGAAGTGAATGATTTGCCAACGATTTCCTGGACTGAGTGCCACGTGTCAATGTTGAACAGGTGCCAGGTGTCACGACCGACGAGTGCGCTAGATATCCATACTAATAACTGCCACGCATCCTCTTAAATTGACGGTGGAGATCTCCTTCGGGTCTCCGGACTCCGATAAAATCAAATCTCAAACCTAATCCTCTTCTATGCGCTTTTACCTAAAGCTAAGGATCTGACGACGTGTGGTTCCTGGATCAATGACTAAGATCCCTTCAGGTCTCTGGGATCTGGGAAAATCAAAACTCAAATATCTCTTTTTCCCCTTCACTTTCCTCCAGAGCCCTAGATCTAGTGTCATGTGTCCATTTGAATTAGACGATTGAGACCTACTCCAGGCCTTCGGGCTTCGATTGTTTCGGGCCTTCGGGACTTCGGGCACTTCGGGACTTCAGCCACTTCGACGCTTCGAACCTTCGGGACTTTGGGAGGCACTGCTACTAAGATCAATGATTCTCTGCTGATTTTGAGATAAATGGTCCACAATTGCTTCAGGAGTTCGGGCTTCGGCTCTTCGAAAGTTTTATGCACTTCTCACTTCGAAAATCCTGAAGCTCATTTCCCCGAATTCTTGGATCGGCTGCCACTTGTTCCCCTCAATATTAGATGGCTCATGCTCACTTCAGGTTTCGGGACTTCAGACCTTTGACAATAAAATTTAACAATATTTTGAACCCTCAATTTTTGTGAATCACCGATCTGATATTCTCAGGAATGTCCGATGCTGAAGTTGATCTCGCCTGTTGCTTGCATTTCGAGCTCGAAATGGACTGATCTGAAAGCTGCGCTTTGATGTTTCTTGTGCAGGCCGCGAACTTGGACAACCCGCTGCACTTGAAAACTATATGTGATAACAGTAGGGTAGCTTTTTGATCTCATGATGTGAGGGAATATTTTCATTCCCAAATACTCTATATCCTATGGAAATGGATCTAAATGTTGTTTAATGAGATCTTGTAAATATCATCTCCATAATTGATATTGATTTGTGAATGGAGGTAGAAAGGTAGGTTTTGTGGCTTGAATAATTTATGTTTTGAATTGAAGGCTAATATTGCATTAGATTGCGATGACCCATATATAGATAGTAAGGTCCCTATTTATTCTAATCTAGTAATCCTTGTAGTAGATGTCTACATAAACATGTACTTAATCCAAAATACCTTGATATATTTAGGGGTCATAATCAATGTAATGACAAGGAGACAATCCTCAATTAAATTTGAGACAATTTTTAAGGTGCACACCCACTACACTTTGGTTGATAGACATGTCTATTGTCATCCTTGAAGGAATATTATAAGATGTGATAATCTCAATAGGCTCCTAGGAATATCTAGTATAATTTATCATGTTGTAACCCGAGGATAAACTCATTAATGGAAATCCCATCATCATTAGAAGACCATGGTTAGCTACAATAGATACTTACATTGGTTATGGAATATGGGACATGAAAATTTCTCAAGGATTGTCCCAAAAGAGACTCACTCTTTATCTTCCTAATAAACATTTTATTGAAACTAAAATACCATTGTGGGTATGACAGGTTGTTGGCACAGGGGCAGACCCAGGATTCAATGCTTCAACAACGCACCAACAAAACCCTAACTACCGACCCTTTCGTCAACACCTGCGAAGTAGATGAAGTTTCACCCAAGGTAGAGGCAGGGGTGGTTGCATGACTCAGATGCTTGCAACCTAGCTGGGACACAAATATGTGATTACAACACCTTAACATAGAACTTAGTGGTTGTCATTCATTATTACTTAGCCTTTGTCTACAACACATATTAACCCTAATTACAACACAACGCAATATTCAACAAGATTCAACACATTCAAGCACTAAGCACATCAAAATAGATCAGATCTGGTACTTATTTGCATCACCAAGAACTAAGCTATCATATTAGATACATATAAACATATACTACTACACTAAGCATATATGAACAATAAAACAACCATAATGCACAAAGCAACCATAACACAGGATATACGTGGTTCACCTCCAACCCAGGGCTACGTCCACCAACTCTTCTTCTTCTTTATTATCTTCTATCAATCTCCTTACATGCACAAAGATTCAAAACCCACTCCGCTTAGGACAAGAGATCTATGCGCACCTCGCCAGATCCTCCTTCCCTGATCTAGGTTACAACACAAATCCTTTACACAGTTTCTTACAGTCACTTGCACTTAGCCTTGCAAGCCTCACACAGTATGCACAAATCATTCACAACTATTACTCGCACTTAGCACATTGGCCTCTTCCTGCATCACCTAGATATCTATTTATACATTACAAGAGAGGCCTAAGCATGGGCAAACCCATGGGACGACATCCCCATACCCATTACATAAGCCTAAAACCCAAAAATCCCTAAACAAGGGGTCGAGATCCCGCGATCTCCGCTTCGACTTGTGCACCACCTTTGACAGCATGTCAAAGTCCCAAAATAGGTCAAACCTGACCAAGGATCTCCAAAACTTGGTCAAGGGCCAACAGGCCCCCAAAACTCACCTGTGACTCATCCCGAGTCACTCTGATCTAGGTAGCTCTGCCTCAAAATCCTCGAGCTTGGCTCGATCTTCATCACCAAGGCCTCCTGCTCGATGAACTCTTGAATAACTACCTCATTCACAGGTCCCTCTAAGCGCTATTCTACTGAAGTGACTACTTGTTCCAGCTTTACTCCTCAGCCTTCAATCTCCTCAAATAGTTGGTAAGCTTCATCCTAGGCTGGTTGGAGCCTCTAAGCCACTTCCATGACTTTTCTTTGTATGGTATGGACCTGCTGCCGAGCAATGCATTGTTCCTGGGATCTTTTAATTCTTTCAATTGCTGACAGAAACTTCAACTGCGCCTGTATTGTCGCTGCTTGCTGCTTGGCCTCCTGGAGCTGTGACTCTAGTGACTTCAGTTCATGGTCCTCAGTAAGTCGCTCATAAGTCTGTGCACTTCTACTGCTAAGCTGTTTACATTCCTAATCTAATGCTCTAATCCTCTCAACTGCGCTCCGGGCAGTGGCTTCTCTTTGGTCTCGCACATCCTGTAGAGTACTTGGTACTGTTTGTAGCTCTAGATCTACTATTCTCCGTTGAAGCTATTGGATGGCTTCAACAATCTGCATTACTTGATTCTCCACTGGGTCTTCCTCCTTTTTCTCTAAGCCCGTCACAAAGCGAAGTGCTCTGCTGACTGCTTCTTATACTCCAACCTGCTCTGTGAGTAGCTGTTCTTTCTCATGCTAGATCTGTGCTTTCTCCTCTTCAAAATTTGCTTGGAGGTCATCCTTCTCCCGCTGCGCAACTCGACGTTGCTCTATCACTTCCTCTTGTGCTTGCTTCAGGGCCACTGTGGCCTATTCTGTTTCTTCCTGTGCGCGATGAAGGCGAGCTTTGGTTGCATTGACTAGTCTACAGAGTTGGGTAGGCTCATATCCTAACTCTGTTTCTTCTGATGGCGGGGGTGCAGTGGACACTGCACGGCTGGAGTGAAGGGCATGCTATACCCCTCACAATTTTACTTCAATTTTTTCATACATGGTCTCTTTATTAGCTTCATTTCTTTGCAAAAGATCTTCTGAGGCATCTGATACAACTGTGATGATGAAGTCAAAGTCATCGAGCGTGAGCACAGTCTACACCTTGGTCTTACTAACTTTTGAATTCTTCTGCAATGTGGGTTTCATGGGAGAAACCTTTCTTTTCCTAGACAACTTTGTGTCATCAGGGAGATTCTATGGCGGTGTTACTTCGCCTTGCTTTTGCTGATATTATTTTCCATTATTCTCTTCTTTATCTACTTCTTCATCACCTCCTCCTCCAAGTGATTTTGAAGCAGTCTATTCTGTTGCACTGCTCAACTGCTGGACCTCTTCTGTCTTCTTTCTTTTGCTAGTTCCAGGTGTATCATGCCCTTCACAAGTGACCATCGGGCTTTCGATTAGTTCAGGATCAGACAGTTCCGCGGGGGCAATAGGGATAAGGAGCTCTGCAGGCCATTCCTTAGTTATTTCTTCTAGGTCCTCCTCTATGAGTTTGTAATAACTCTGTAGTACTTCTTTGTGTTCGTCTCCGCACGTAGTGATGTAGATAAAATGTATGTCTGCGTGGAACTTCACAAATGGCCTGAACCTATGCAAGGTGTTCAGTGTTATATGAGGGACAACCTCAATAGCCCTATTTAACTACAGGTAGTAGGTGTGGAACACTGTGTTTGACTGCCATTTTTTTCCCATATTGCTCGAATACCAGAGCAAAGTGAACTTCCTGGCTAATGGTTCAGATGGCTCTATTTCGGGGAAGGTCACACCTTGCGGCATCTCCCAAGCTATGAATGTGATAAGGATCAACAACCAACTAAAATCGAACTCATAGTCCTGATCCTGAGCTTCACGGAAGTCTTGGTCTAACTGGTTCACTAAGTACTTTGCCAGGTTCATCTGTAGCCCCTCCATGCATTTTCCTGTGAGGTCAACAACAAACCCTGTGACCTACGTGGGTCTGTTCTTCTGGACTAGCTTACCAACAATCAACTGGAAAGAAAGGCGCACTGTGCCATTCTGGATGGAGGCTACCTTGTGGCCTCGTGTCCCCTTCTCCACATCATCGTATGTATCTTTAATCTTCTACACTAGGGCACGATCTATAGCCTTCCCTGGGTAAAAGTCTTGCGGGTCTGGTCCCTGCATGCTCAATCTGGTGATCCGATGGATCAACGTTGGGTCAACATTGATACATCTGTCTAGCCATAGGTAGCCACCATGGAAACTTGACAACATGATCTTAACGCACGCGTTAACCTCCTGGTGCCTTCCAAAATGGGGTATTTTCATCACGTTCAAAATAGTGGACTGCGCGAGGTCCATAGTCCATGGTTGGGGGATTATCCTCGACTTCTTCCCCTTCATCCTAGTAAAATACCTGTGAGGGGAGAGCATGATGAAGTTCTTGCAATCCCCTAGGTTAAAGTTACTGATATTTAGTGTCATGATCTTATCCAGCTGATGTTGGAAGATTGGTTGTTGTCATTGATGTCAACCCTAGTCATGGGTTTTGGACCGCAAGATTGATGAAGGTATTTGGACATGAAGGA
>JZKD02S1749189.1:165155-201763 GCA_000966675.3 Picea glauca | reverse complement strand
ACAAAAAAATGAAAAATTGATATTTATTAAAAATATCCACAATTTAATTACCTCTCACTTTCTTAATTGTAACTTTCCCCAACAATTGCTCCCTTTCAAATTTTTTGATGGAGTTCACATCCCAAATGCAATCCACTACATGCATAGCTTACGCTGCTAATTTAGGAAGATACTGAATAATATACACCATGGATTCATATACCATATATCCCTCCACCATACAACCCTCAGGACGTGCTCTTTGTCTAACCAAAGCCTTCAATGATTTCAAGTTCCTCTCCACCATCCACATTGACCTTGTGTGTACAGGTCCACACATTTCAATCTCCTCAACTTGGTGTATGAGGTAGTGTTCTTGTGCATTGAAAAATGCTGGAGGTAAATACTTCAACATTTCATACATTAGTCGATGAATTTCTCTGTTCCAATACTTTATATCATCTTCATGGATTTCTTTCACTGAAAACCATCTACAGATCACGACACAAGAAAATAACATGTTTCAACAAAACACAATACATATTACATTATAAGTAAAACACATGTCATTAAGTACAACAAAAAATTGATTTTTTTTTTTGCATATATATTGCATCTACTTGCCTCATGTATTTTCCAAGATCATATATAACTTGTTTGACGTTGTTTTCAAAGTTGTTTGGGAGAGATAGAGGTGGAACATACTGTAACAATAAAAATGAATCGTTACTTGTTCAAAACTAGACAAAAAAAAAAAATCTCAAAAAATGTATACGATCAATATATAAATATGAATACTAAAATGATTAATTACCTTAATGAAGGTATTCCAATCATGTGTTTTTACCCCACCAAATTCACCTTTCTTAGTTAAGATATTCTTTATGTTTGAACAAAAACCCGTGGGAAATTTAATTTTTTGAATAACATCTTTTACACCATTGCTTTGTTGCTCTGTTAATAACCATGGAAGATTATTTTGGTCTCCATCATTATTTGATCGGATCACACTTTGCATTGCATGAATGGCTTCCCGAATATCATTACAATTTTTGACAAATTTTTCTTTATCCCTCCTGTCATCTATGATTCTCCATAATGTTTCTGTCACATTTTTCCCGATAAGCATTGTATCAAATAAATGAACTATTTTTAGGTCCTCTTAAATAGGAAACCTCATGAATTGAGTGGGATACAATTTCATTCCTTGTGGAAGCCCATTATTACTACCTTCACGACGAGGACATTGATGAAGAATAAAAACAATTAGAACACTATTTATCAAATGCAGTAAAATAAAATGAATAATTAAAATAAAATTTCAAAAAATGATTCCATTTATGATACATAAACAAAATGTGTACCACGAGGATTAATTTTGTCATATGCCAACTTCCATAGGCGAGGTGTCATTCTTTGTGGTTTTAGTCCAGTCTCTTGTTTCTCATTGAAAATATTTTTTTCGATAGTACGATACTTATGGTTCTTAGAGAGGAAGTGTCTATACTCATCAAACACCTCCTTTCCTAAACTTTTTGACTGACAAGATTTTATCTTAGGACCACAAACTGGACATGCAAATTTACCCTTTGTTTGAAGACCCGCAACATATGGATTAATGTGAATTATTAATATACAAAATGATTATTTAAACAACATGCATGATATATTCAATTAATTATATACTATTCAAGCGTGCAATATGGAACGTTACATACCAAAAATGTGTTAGTCCCGACGCATCATGAATTGTCCATAAAAATATTCCACGACATTGAAATCTCTTCTGCCGAATTGGTTTACAGATGTCATACAAAGTGATGCCCTCCCATAACTTTAGTAGCTCATCGATAAGAGGCTTGATATACACATTCATATATTTAACTTGGTACTTACCTAATTGTTTGAAATTACACGAAATTACTACCATGGTATGTATATATACATAAATAAATAAATAAAAGATGTTATGCAAAAAAAATTTAAATTCGAAAAATTAATGTAAACAAATACCTGGAATAATGATTGTCAACATTATGTGCTCCCTCTTTATTGACATCCAAGGAGTAATGTTATTGTTTATAAAAAAATTAGGCCACACTAAGTAAACAAACCAAAGCTCTCCAAATGGATTAACGCTGTCAGTTGCCATGAAAGCCTAACATTATGAGGTTCATCTATAAATTCTGGCCATTTTGCAGAAATTTCCTTAAATGCATAACCATCTGCAGACATTCAAAGAAAACCATCTTCAATTCTCTTTCATGCATGGTAATCCATAAACTGTGCTATTCTTTGGCACCTAAACAGTCGCTGCAAACGTGGAATTATGGGAATATGTCGGAGAACCTTTCAATGGACCATTTTTGTTACTTGATCGGTTCGATATCTACTTATACTACATACCAGACATTTTGTTTTCGACGCATCTTATCCATATATAATATGATCATCAGGACATGCATCTATACTTTGATACTCCATTCTAATGTCTTTCATAATGGCATGTAAATCTTGATATGTGCGAGGTAAAATATTTGACAAGGGTAACATAAATTCACCTAACAATCTAAAACATAAAAAATAAATAGTTAATGTAAAGTATAGTAATTGTAAATATTGCATTTTTATTTTACACATTAATTAACACTAAAAAACATGGGGAGAATTCAACCTTTATGTATATGTGATGAAACATATTACATACCTTATGATTTGTGTCATACAAGTGTTCAAAAAATGATCCGTAACCTTTAAGTTCACCATCAACAATGTAGTGGAGAGAATATTTGCTCTTGACCCTTTATAAAGTCGTTTATTTGCCTTTTCAATCAGAGGTTCATCATAAATACCATCAATACTGTCCCCATGATCCTCATCTGGATGAACGAATAAGTCTCAGATCTTTTGATTTGTCCCATCATCTTGAAATATGTTATTATTGTCATTTAATTCCATGGGATCATTAACTTGATCTTCATTATCTGCTTCAAGTTCTTCATCTTGTACAACATCATTTCTGCTACTACTTGGTGCTTTGTGCATAAAGTTAGAGGGCAAATCTAACTTTATAATTACAAACAATCGTGAAAAAAAGTGCATGTATAAAACAATATAAAGTTTGAGAATACAATAAATATTAAAACAGATAATGAATATATATATATTATATATATATATATATATAATTACCATGGGATGATATTCATTTGATCCCCCATCCATGTGCCCATATTTTCTACAATTTTTTTTAGCTGTTGCTATTAAAACTCTTTCGGGGCGTATAGTACAACAATTTTTGCAAGGGAAATAACATTTACCATCACCCTTTTCACCCTCTTTAATTTTTTCCCACCTCTAATGTTTTTTGACATTCTTCCCCACAGACATATACTGAAAAAAATACTTGTTTTTTGTTCACCAAGAAGACCGACTTATACACTTTTGGAACTATCGTTATTATAGAAAACTTGTCGCAACATCCGTAAAATGCAACATATTTATAGATTTTATGATGTCGAAATTCCAACGATAGTTGACCAAGTCAAAGTTGACTTGGTCAAATACTAGGTGATCATTGGGGTGGGGAAAACCTAGTGTCCATAACATCGCAAGTACGACGAATGTTTCACCAACGTTGCAAGAGAGACGAAAATGCAACGTCGTCGCAAGAGCGATGTCCTCCTAAATTCATCGCAAGAGCGATGTGTTTTTGTAGTACGTCACAAGAGAGACATTATTGGGCAATATGGAGAAACAAATTTAAAATTTCCTCTATTTTTCGACAATATGGCCAATTTTGTCCATAATGTCGCAAATAGAACGTCGAATTTTTTCTAATATGTACTAGTGAGGGTCACTATGGGGACCAAGGTCGAGCCTACTTTAACAATAAAGAAAGAAAAATACTTCAACATAATGGATGAAGCCTATGGGATATTGTTCTTGAGAATCTCTCCAGATCTCCTCTTCCATGTCGATACTTGTAAGACTCCCAACGATGTTTGGCAAAAATTGAAGTATTTGCTAGGAAAGCAAGACAACCTAAGAGGCTATCAGTTGGAGAATGATATACATGCATTGAATCTAAGTGATTTCAAGACCCTATAGGACTACTTATGTAAGTTTAAAACTTTTATTTCACATGTTAGGGCTTGTAGAATTGATAAGAAAGATGAACAATTAATCTTTTCAATTCTAACCAAACTAGGACCAGAGTATTCTATCTACACTTCTTTTCATACTACTAGGTTATCTATGGGGTATGAATGGAATATTCCATCCCTAGATGAGTTCATGGAGTCACTTATCCATGAGCAAACAAAGATCATCTATATAGGGGAACTAAAGAGTTCAAATCCCCATGCGCTTACAAATCAGGGAATTTCAAAGAAGAATAAGCAGAAGAAAGGACCAAGATAATGAGAAGGAAGGTAAACAAAAGTCCACATATGAGAGTTCGAGTTCCAAGAAATCAAAGAGAAAGAAGGATAAGACCAAGTTTTCCTATTGTAATAGGGGGTTCCATCCTAAGAGTTCTTGTATGAAAAATACCATAGATCTCATGGCACACACACTTGATTAACATCACCACGAACCTGACAACCTGCTTCTTCAACCAGTTTCAGCCCAATTCCCGCAAGGTGAGGATAACAACAAAAGAAACTGGTCAATTCCACTTAGGAAACACAGAAGGTAGAAACCCAAAGACAATTCAGGTACAAGCTCGACTCTACAAGAACGGATAGGCTAGGCTCACATAACACACATTTGACACGACACAATCCATGGGTTTGCCATTGGTTTTCAGGGTGCGAGATAAGGAATCCATAAAGAGGTCAAACACAGACTCAACGGTTCTGACCAAGGTGTATCAGCCTCTCAAGAAAACATCACAGGCTTTGGGTTTCAGAGCTACATGAGGCATGAAGAGATCAGACACAAAGATCCCTCAGTTCAAACAATGGACGACAGAATGGAGGACGAACCCCCATCATAGCTCAATTTTTGGGTTAAATTGCATGTGCCTGGGCCAACACATGTTTCCCATGAAGCTGCATGTACTCCATCAAGTATGCATTTTCTTTTTGCACACATTGGAGTTGCATGCATTGCCTCTCCTAGAACTTAGGATAAAAACATGTTTGTCACACAAATTTGGAATAATAATAAATTATTATTCCCAAGGACTTAAGCCCCTAAGCTTATCCCCTCTTTCCAACCTTTTATCCCCTTTTCCCTTACCCACCTTGTGGAATCTTATTCCCCCATCACTCTTTCTTCGTGGTCGATCTGCACGCAATAGTGTTTATATATTATATTAATGATCTGTATAATTACATATACAAAATCAGGCTCTCTGGCCTAATAAGCACATAAGCCCCCCAAATTATATATACTTGGCTCACTAACCCACAAAACATGATTTACAATTCATAAACATGATTACAACAGGGTTCATCCTTGGGGATATTACAATCCCCTCCCCTTTTGCACTGTCCTCGATGCAACTTTTACACAACATCAAAAAGATTTTCAAAAATCTTCAAAAATATGCGGATATTCTACCCGCATAGAATCTTCATGCTCCCAAGTCACATCCTCAGTACTGTACCAGGTCCACTAGACCTTTACAATCCCTATGGATCGATTCAGGAGCTGTTTTCTTTTCCGGTCCAATATGCGCACATTATACACTTGCAGGACACCTTCTTGCTCCACCTGAATCACATTCCAATGAATTACATGATTAGAATCATATATACATTTCTTAAGAAATGAAACATGAAACACATTATTTACAGTCATGGATGTAGGTAATGCAAGCATATATGCAATTGACCCAATCCTTTCAAGGATTTCAAATGGCCCACAAAATCTGGCTGCCAACTTGGCGCAATTTCCCAGCTTCAGGGAACTTCTATTGTATTTAATTTTAGGAAAACATGATCACCCACTTTAAACTCTCCGTGGGTTCTGTTTTTATCAGCATAACTTTTCCAAACCCCTTAAATAACCCTTTCCATAAATCTGAGGTAAATTTCGGGTCTCTGTCAGACACAATTGTCTTGGGAATTCCATGCAATCGTGCCACTTCCTTCATAAATATGTCTGTTGCCTTGTGAGTATTCTTGAACTGAATGAAATGGGCAACTTTCGTAAGCTTGTCCACTACCACCATGATTGAATCATGTTGTTTTCCTATTCTGAGCAATCCTGTGATGAAATCCATTGTCACCACTTCCCACTTTCACTCAGGTATGGGTAAAGGTTGCAGTAACCCTGTTGGGTGCATATGCCCAACTTTAACCTTATGGCACTCCATACATATGGAGATGTATTCAACAATCTCTTTCTTCATACCTGCCCAAAAGTAATGGCTATTGACTATTTCCATAGTCTTCTGATATCTAGGGTGCCCTGCATAAGGCACATTATGTATTTCATGCAAAATCATACTTTTCAAGTCATGGAAATTAGGTATATAAATTCTGTTCTTGTATAGAAGTGTTCCATCGGTTTCCAATTTATAGTTTTCCACTTTCTATGGCATCTCACCTTGCTGTAGCTTTTCTATAAGCTCCCTGTACTGCAAATTTGTATTTGCAACTTCCAAAATTCAGCCTTTAATATCAGTTTGGTACATGCTAATGGTTGTAGCATGTAATTCATGCACTCTTCTGTTGAGTGCATCAACCACTTTATTTTCCTTTCCTTTGATATGTTTGATGTCAAAATTGTACTCACAGAGAAACTCCAACCAACTAATCTGTCTAGCGTTCAAGGTTGGATGATCAAACAAATACTTTAGACCATTATGGTCTGTCCTCAGTTCGAACCTCCTTCCCATGAGGTAATGCTTCCATTTATTTAGAGCGTGTGATATGGCTGCCAACTCTAAATCATGAGTTGCATAGTTCCTTTCGTGCTCTTTCAATTTTCTAGATTCATAACAAATTATGAACCCTTTCTGACTGAGGAATCCTCCTAGTCCTTCTTTGCATGCATATGTACACACTACAAAGTATTCATTCGGATCTACAATCCTCAAGATTGGAGCAATGGTTAACAATTGCTTCAATTGTTGGAAGATTATCTCACAATCTTCTGTCCACTGAAATTTATTCTCCTTCCTTTGTAAGGAAGTGATAGGGTGAGATATCCTCGAGAACCCCGCAATAAACCTTCTCTAATAACCATCTAGACTCATAAAGGATCCAACTTTCATCACGTTCTTTGGAGCTGACAATTATCTGATGGCCTCAATATTCTCAGGATCTACAACTATCGCATCCTTCGAAATAATATGCCCCAAGTAATGGATCTACTCCTGATAAAATGAGCACTTGCTCAACTTGGCATACATTTGGTGCTCTCTTAGCACCTACAACACCATCCTCAGATGATGTTCATGCTCTTCCTCTGACTTGGAATACATGAGGATGCCATCCAAAAATACTATGACAAACTTGTCCAAATAGTCCTTGAATACACCATTCACTAGGCACATAAAAACAACGGGTGCGTTCAACAGTCCAAATGGCACCACTATGAACTCATAATGACCATACCTTGTTCTAAAGGCGGTCTTGCTGATGTCTTCATCCTTTATCCTTACCTGGTGATATCTCAACCTGAGATCTATTTTTGTAAATATCTTCGCATCCTTCAACTGATCAAAGAGGCCATCAATCCTCGATAGAGGATACTTGTTCTTTATAGTTACTTTGTTCAATTGTTTGAAATCGATACACAATATCAACATTTTGTCATTCTTCTTCCTGAATAGGATTGGGGCACCCCAAGGTGACACACTTGGGCATATGTACCCCTTCTTCAGAATCTCTTCAAGTTGCAATTGCAGTTCTTTCAGCTCTGGTGTACTCATTCTGTAAGGAGATTTCGACACTGGAGCTACTTCAGGCATCAAGTTTACAGAGAAGTCAATATCTCTTTTTAGAGGTAGTCCGGGTACCTCCTAGAATACATCTTCAAAATCCTTTAGTACTGCATGATCTCCAATCTTTGAGACCTCATCCTTAGATGCTTCCTCCACACGGGCTACAAATAATTGACAGCCTTTTCTGTAGCACTTCTTCAGCTGCATTGCTGAGATTTCTCTGATAGAAATAGTTCTGGGAATTCCTTGGACTATTCTCTGATTCCCTTCCTCATCCAGGCAGGTGAATGCCTTGCTACGACAGTCCAAGATGGCATGGTGCTGGTCCAACCAGTCCATCCCAATTAGACAGTCATAAGAACATAAAGGAAGAACATTAAATTCAGCCTTTGTCCTCATTCCATTCATGTCCACTGGACATGAGTTAACTAACTCAATGAATTTCCTCTTGGCTCATGTAGCTAGATGCACTAACCAAGACTTTTCATGTTTTCTTCTCGACAATTGCAAACTTTCCACCACTCCAGGATCTATATAACTATGGCTAGCCCCCAAATCAATTAAACTAGTAAATGGTTGGTTGTTAATCATACCTTCCACTTCAATCATGTGTAACTAAAATTCATCTTTCTTATTGTCTAGGGATGCATAGATCCTTGGCATTCTACTACCCATGTCCTCCACTGTTTCAGCTTGCTGAAAATTATGGAAAACTCTCACTTTTCCATTTTTGTGGGGGAAATATCTGTACTTATGGTTTCCCTGATAGCCCTAACAATGAATGGGCATCTGCCTTGGCCTTTTCCCCCCTGCGTCATCTATTCTCGGCTCTCTAAATGATGGCTATCCTAGAGGACTGTTTATGAAAAAGGATGTCTTAGTTACCTTCTTCCTTTGATCCATCTGGAATTTCTTCTTGTCTTCCCAAGCCTTCTGGAAAGTAGGCTTCTCTCTTTGCTGCTCATATAAGCATTTCTCTCTTCTTATAGTTTCTTCCATAGTCTTAGGATCATCATACTAAATCTTGTCACCAATGGAAGGTGGCAATCCACTTAGATACCTCTGAATCTTGACAGTCTCATCTTTGATGAACATGACATACTTTAGCAATTCTAGAAACCTTCATTCATATTCATCAATGGTCATGCTCCCTAGCTTGAGTTCAAAGAACACTTTCATCTTTCTGTCATAATATATTTTAGTCAAGTATTTCTTCTTGAAATACCTCTTGAATTCTCTCCAAGTGATATATTTCTCTCTAATGTGCTATACCTGCACAAGCTGATCCCACCACATGGATGCCTTTCCCTTCAGTTTATACATTGCAATTCTTCCTTTTGCATGATAGGAATAATTATGTAGTTGGAAATATTTCCTCATGCCAAGAAACCATGTCTCAACATCTTCCTCCTTCTTATGTTCTCCATCAAACATAGGGGGCTTAATCTTATTCATTTCTCCTTTCAGTTCATCCACTCTAGACCTCCTATGCTTTCTAGTAGGAGATGGGCTTGAACTACTACATACTTCCTTATTGGAATGCTTTGGGGAGCGATGTCGATGTCTGCTAACACTCCTTGATCTTATTTTCTTCTTAGGGGTCCTATGACTCCCTATTTTTCTTGAGTCACTCTCTTTTTCCAATTTCTTTTCGATTCTTTCCAAACTCTTTAACAACTTTACATTGAATTCACCTTGTTTTTCCTAAGATTTCCTGAGCTTTTTGCTATCTGGTCGGTGAGTTTGGGCATATTTCTGCATCTTTCAATGATTTTCATCATGTTTCCCTCCTTATCTATCTCTTCTCCATGCCCATTGGAGTTCTACCCTTCAAATCTCAAATGAACATCCATTCCCTTTGCTTCATTCTCTAAACTGGAAGCAATCCATGCCTCTTCCATTTCTTTTGCACTCAGTATTTGGTTCTGACACCTGTTGAACTTCTGCATCACAATGTGTAGACAATCAGAATTTTTCAGACCATTATTCCTTAACAATTCCCACAACATTAAAAAACCAACACGATTTAAGAAAAACGTTCAATTTTCATGAATTTTCCGAGCTCTCCTCGGCTCTGTAACAATTTCAGGCCTTAGCCCTTTTCTCTTAGCCTCAACCCCTACATTCATGGGCTATGACCAAATGTTAGACCAATAAGTTCTTAATCAGGACTTTGAGATTTCAGGGTTTCGGGAGTCGGAAGCCTTCATGCTTACTTCCTTCCAATCTCGTGACTTTCAAACTTCTGACTCCTCTATCCCCCGAGCCCACAACACAACTGTCACCCACCATGGTGGTGACACGTGGTGCACTTAGGAAGGTCCATGTCACCCCAGGTGGCATCATCTTGCCCCACTGCATCAACCTTTTTCTTCGGAACCCACTGGCACGTGGGACACATCCCATGTGTCCACATCCATCCAAGTGGTGTCAACATGACCCACTACTTCAATCCTTTGAGACTTCATAATTTCGGGCTTTGGGAGTTTGTGCGTCAACACATCCCACTTCTCCTGACAATCGAACTCCTGAAATTACAATATGTTCTTCTGCTTGATCCAATGGTCAATCTCTTTTTCCCAGATCTGCAGTGTATATCTCCTCGAAACTTCGGAGTTTCGGGTTTCAGATATTTGTGCCTTAGTGCACCCCGCTTCTCCCGATTGCCAAAATCCGAAAGGCTTTTGGGATAACCTTCCTGCACCTTCTCTGTATCTAATGGTCGTAGAGGTTTTTCCTCTCCTCCCGAATAGATCCTACAACTCCAACACCCCACTTGTCGGGTAACACTACTACATGGAATAACACTTATATATATACATTTAGATGAATTTAAATGATTTAACACATTTAACTAAATAATATGGAGTAAACAAATGACCAATTCTAACATACATAAGTAATGGGATTAACAGTAATTCATAATTGCAACATAATACATAATAATATTGTAAGCGTCACAGACATGCATTTTAATTGAAATTAAACACATGCATATACTTATCTTTGAAATGATAGTAACTCCACCAACCACGTGACGACCTTCCCCGAAACTACCATCCTTAGACCACGCTGATCATCACGCTCAGCAGTGGGTCACCCCCAAGCTGGGACCAAGCTCCACCTAAGGCAAGGGAATCCTAGACTAGGCTGAGGTTATAGGAAAACTACATAGAGCTACCAGAAGGATTCTCTCCAGGAGCCTTCTTACGCCCACTACTCACGTACTCTCATTCCCCATATGCATGTTCCACCTAGGAGTATACACCTTCACAAGCATAGTCCATCGATGCTTCACCTCCCTCTTTGGGTCTCGACAACAGGTCGGATCAGGAATTCTCAGAGCTCTGTAGCTGGTGCTGGACTGTCTCTAGGAGAAAACCACTTCCCAACAGACTCTCTCACCTAGAGAGAGTTTCTCACAGGCCTGGCAACCTGCTTCTTCTACCACGGGCCTAACAACCTGCTTCTTCAACCAGTTTCATCCCAATTCCCATAAGGTGACGATAACAACAACAACAACTGGTCAATTGCAGTTAGGAAACACAGAAGGCAGAATCCCAAAGACAGTTCAGGTACGGGCTCGACTCTGCAATAACAGATAGGCTGGGCTCACAAAACACATAGGTGACATGGCTCAATCCATGGGTTTTCCACTGGTTTTCAGGGTGCAAGACAAGGAATCCATACAGAGGTCGAACACAAACTCAATGGTTTTGACTGAGGCTTATATGCCTCTCAAGAAAACATCATAGGCTTCAAGTTTCAGAGTTGCACGAGGCATGCAAAGATCAGACGCAGAGATCCCTCAGTTCAGACAACGAATGACATAATGGATGATGAACCCCCATCACGACTCAATTATTGGGTTAAATTGCATGTGCTTGGGCCGACACATGTCTCCCTTGAAGATGCATGCACTCCATCAAGTATGCGTTCCCTTTTTGCACACGTTGGAGCTGCATGTGTTGCCTCTCCTAGAACTTAGGATAAAAACATGTTTGTCACACAGCTTTGGAATAACAATAAATTATTATTCCCAAGGACTTAATAACCTAAGATTAGCCCCTCTTTCCAACCTTTTGGCCCGTTTTCCCTTACCCACCTTGTGGAAGCTTAGTCCCCCATCACTCTTTCTTCATGGTCGGTCTGGGCGCAGAGGTGTTTATATATTATATTAATGATCTGCATAATTACATATACAAAATCAGGCTCTCCGGCCTAATAAACACATAATCCCACCAACTTATATATACTGGGCTCACCAGCCTACAAAACATGATTTACAATTCATAAACATGATTACAATAGGGTTCGTCCTTAGGGATATTCTATCCAAGATTGATTCCATTCGGTTAGCTCTAGCTATTGTAGTAGCTAGAAAGTGGGAGGTACACCATATGGATGTGAATAATGCATTATTACATGGACATATTAATGAGGAGATATATATGGAGTAGCTAGAGAGATATCTTCAGGATCCATCATTAGTTTGGAAGTTGAGGAAGTCACTGTAGCATCAAACAAGTACTTTCGCATTGGCATGTGTCTAGCATGTGGAAGTCATCGAAAGAATTCTATCCTTGAGTTTACTATAGTTAAATGAAATAATTAAAGTAAAAGTGTTTTTATTAGTTAATTGAGTTATTTATAAGGAAACTGCTAAAAATAATTAGCATGTTATCTAAGCATGTAAATCTTAAGTGAGTGTGAGAAGTGTTGGAATCTAAAGATGTCTAAAAACAACCTTAGTTTAACATTAATTTATCAACCCGAGGATTCAAATATTGTCTCAAGAATATCAACAAAGTCTATGTAGATAGCTCATAGAGGCTAAAATCACATAGTTAAAGAAAACTTGAGTTTATCAACAATCAGGTTCCTCAAATGTTCATTAAAGATTCTGAGACTAAGATCTTACTTAACGGAATTGAAATCTGATTACTAACATGTTGCGAATGAAAAGGAACTAACTAATATTTTGAATTCATTTAACTAAAAAACAGTAATTGAATCTAAATAGAGAATTGTATAATTAACTATCAACTATGAATCAAATTAAGGAAATAGCGAATTACTCTATCTGCGGAAAGAAAAAACAATTGTAATCTAATCAAAAGGAATAACAAATGTAACTTAACTGAACGAAACAACAAATGTAACTTAATCGAAAGGAACAACAACTGTAACCTAATTGAAAGGAACAACACGTATGCAAATGTGAGGAACTGTCAAGCAGTAAACCACATTAATGGAAGTTGGAACAACAATCATTAACACTCAAGGGAAATGTCTATCTTCTGTATGCAAACAACATAAAATTATTAACACACTTATGCATTCATCTTAACTATTGTGAAAAATATTTGATTCAAAAAACTAAAATCAAACTGATACAATTATAGATTGAGACAGTAACTCCTTCAGACTAGGCCCTTGGTCCTCATAACCACTGTTAGTAGAAACTCAATATGTAAAAATGGTGAAAATATTCAAAGCTTTTATTGATTCCATAACTGGTACAACATTTACAAAAACTGCTTGTGCATAGCAATTCTAAGTTCTGAATACTTGGATGCAATTCTTCGATTATCCTTTTAGGATTTATTACCCTCTATATATTACAATAATCTGGGTAAATTAAGCCATCCTGAGGATCGAGAGATCCTCAGGATTGATTTACTATTATAAAGTTACAAGATAGAAAATCAATCATCTTCAAAACTTCTTTGCGCCAAAAGTCCTCAACCTTCAATAGCTTACGCATCTTCAAGATATTCTTTGCTATCTCGGGCTTGACAATGTTTATCCATTCCTATAACAAAATCAAACAATTCCAATCTTATTTTAGAATCTACTTAATGTAACTTCAATAATATTGCTAGAATCATTTTCTATCCTATTTATCCCTAATTAAAAGAAAAGTCAATCAAGATTATATCATGAACTGTGGGAATAAGGAATATATTTGTACCTTTTTCATAACCCAACATACCCCCCAGCTTACCTTCTTGCATGTCCTCATGAAAGCTGAGATCTTACATGTAAAGTAGTGATGCTGTAAGGAGGAAAGGTTGGTTCACTAGGTCTCCTGAACCCGTTATTTCTTTTGAGCTCTCCAAAAGAAGCGCCCTCCCTTTTCTTATTAATTTGATAATCTTTCTGGTAACTTTCTGGGGGAAACCAAAGGATAGGGGGATTATGTCTGCACCCAATCCAAGCAGGTCCTTCCTCCTGGAGCATTCTGGAATACCTTTCCACTATGAAGGTAATTGCAAAGAAATTCTTGAAACCAAAGGGTTCCCTACTTTTGATTTCATTGGAGGATGCATCCCATATCAACTGGGAAGCAACAAGAGCTTCTTCTTTGAGTTCACTAAAATATATGATGCCTGAATGTATAACTTGTCGATGGATAGGGGCTAAAGATTCCACGACCCCCTCCCTTTTCATGAAGGTTCTATGTCGCATAATAGCTGGAAAGGACTTTGGAGGCTCCCCTCTGATCCAAAGATCTAACCCACTTTCTCTCTTTATAAAATTATTGTGAGCTTTTCCCCATATGACTTTGTTCTTAGTGAAGGAAAGGAATGCTTGAAATTGTATGTCCCCTATAAAGGGACTAGGGTTATCTTTTCTATCATCTTCCAAAATGAAGTTATGGAAGTACAATTCACACAAAAATGATTGTATCTTCTCTTCCTGCTCTCTAAAACATGAAATGAACTCAGGGACAGTGGTAAATGTAATTAATTTACTTGCTATGATGGCTTTCACCCTTAACAACAGGTAGTGTTCCAACAAGAATAGGGTATAATTGGTAGCAGAAGATCTGCAATTGATTGCATCAGAGTAAACATCACAAATCTCTTTGATTTGCTCCAAAGATTTTTCAAATTGGTTTTGTATTTTCTTTGTCTTTTCCTGAGCTCTCGTTAACTCAACATAAGTCTCATGCTCTATTTCCTCCATGGCTCTTAATTGTTTAACAATTATTTAATGTTCAGCCATAGTAACCATCTCATCCCCGGGTTGAGTCAGTGCTTTCTGGGCTTGTACCAACTCTTCCTTTAGCCTATCAATGATGTCACTCTGTTTCTGAGACTGGGATGCTTGATATTCTTCCATAGCACCCATCTCATCTCTGGATTGAGTTAATGATTGCTGGGCTTGCATCAACTCTGGTTCCAATCTATCAGCGATGGCACTATGTTCCTGAGAGTGAGATGCTTGATGCTCTGTCATAGTCATTATTTCATTTCTATTTTGGATCAGGATTTGTTGGAACTGCATCAATTCTTCCTCCAATATCCTAATGGTAGCATCCTGCTCAAGGGACTGAGTTGTTTCTTCTAGGGCTGGGGTATCTGTCTACACTTCAACATCAATTGTTTCTAAAGGAATTACTTCCTCATTCTGAGCTACTGCATCCTCTACTATTATTTCTTTAGGGTTTGTCTGTGTCCCCACATAGTTTGTAGTGACTCTTTTAGGAAGAGGGTTTCTCCCTTGCACTCTGGGCATTTTATTTTTTCTTTCTTTTATGGGCCTTGTCGGCTTGTTCTAGCTGCTTTCTTAATTCTTTAATAATTTCCTTGAGTTTGCCAACTTTTTTATTTAATACTTCAACCTTTTTATCCCTTCTCTTCAACAACTTGTTTTCCTTTTTTATCTTTCTAATTCTCCTATGGATTTTGCCTGATTTATGTTTGTGAGGGGTCTCAAGGTCTTCTTCATTCTAGTCAGCAGGTGGCTATTCCTTTTTTCCTTCCAAGTGCTCTATCTATTCAAGAGGGATTCTTACCTTAGGATGAGGTTCTTCCTATGCTGCATCCTCTGGGAATGACATTTCAATATCAGGAAAGTCTTCAACATGTTTTGAAGAAGAGGCTCATTCTTGGTATTCTTCTGGTTAATTTGTGTCTCTGTCAATTGAGGTCCCTAATCTCCCTAAAACCTGGGCTATTTCTACCTCATAAATTTTCAAAAATTGTTCTGTCAGGTGCCCCAATGCTGGCTGGGTGTCTTCTTGACTGTTCCCTTGTGAGGTTTGTTCTCCCTACTCAATTTCCTGAACATTTTCCTATAAGGACTGCTCTGCAATGTCCTGAATTTCTTCAGGCTGTTTCGTTGTGTCCTGAATTTCTTCAATCGTTTCTTGAATTTGTTCTATCATTTCTTGAATTTCTTCAGGCTATCTTGTCTGTCTGCTTCTCCTTTTCCTCTCAATGGGGGCTTTAGCAGCTATTGCTCTTTTTCTCTTTTCGTTAATTCCTATGCTTGTGAGGTGCGAGTCTCTATAATTTGGATGGGGTCTGCCTTGACTTCGAGTTGAGGAGGTGGAACTTCTATTTGAGTAGAGGCCTCCTCTTCCTGTCTCTCTTCAATTTCCCATGGTGGGTCCTCATGATATAATTCAGGTTGTTCCAGTTGTAGAGGTCTATTGGCCTCGATAAGATCACCCCAGGTTAATTGAGTTTGACTCAGGGCCTTATTTACTATCAGTTTAACAAATCCATGGTGGTTGATGATAGTAACATGATCCTTGGCCTTTTGTGTTCTTATGGCAACCTCATGTAACATGGCATTTAGAAAAAATGGTATATTTATTACTAACCGTTGTTTGAGTTCCTCTAGCAGTTTGAGGTGGCGTGGTTGGATTACATCGTATCATCCATCATAGGTGATGTACCTCTAAATTACCCCTGACATTTATTTCCATGGTTCACTGAGAGTGTTGGGGTAAGTCCCTTTCCATTTTTATCCAATTCTTCTCCAAGATCTATGAAGGATTCTACGACTTCTTTGAGCACTGTGTATCTTCCTGTCCATTGAATGCCTGTGTTAGGGAGACCCGTAACATCTACTATGATTTCCAGAGTAACTATAATTCGTATGTCTCGAACCATGGAGATTTCTCCCTACAAGTTCTGAAAGAATTCAATTGTGATGTTCGTATCATATCCTTGCAGCCATTTGAAGTACTTCATCCACCCCAGACGATGTATAATTTCTCTTGTCTGCTCAGTTACCTGTAGTAATTTTGGACCCCTGCGCACACTTCAGACACCCATTTTTCTGTGAGAAAATGAGAATGACTATGGTTCCTGGTTGCAGACTTGGTTAGACCAGCTTGGAGGAAATATTACGAAAAATAGAAAATATCAGAGAATAGCAAGTGTATAAAAATGTGGGTTTTCCGTTTATTACAATCATTATGATCTTGTCGGAAAACATGCTGAGCATCCACTCCCCTCATTAAGGTAGAGGTCGACCTCGACTGTCAATGTAGGCGAATGTAATGAGTGTAGATATTTCTGGTGAGAGGTAATAATTATGCTGCTGCTTCTGGTGGGGACCAATCATGTATAATTTTCAAAAAACATATTTAATGGTAATCATAAACGATAGTCCTCTTTCATGGGAAATTTTAATTTTTTTGTACCTATGCTCAAAATGTTTTAAGGAAAAATAAGCCGAATAAATTAAATCTATTCATTTAAAAAAATATTCCACATATCATAATGTTGTTACTTTTCCTGAGTTATTGAATATAACTGAAATGATATCCTTGTTATTGAGTAAAGGAAATCTAGAGGCGCACATAAACTTGGTGTTTTTCAAGGTAAACTTCCATACCACAGGCAGAGCCACTGCTGCCAGAAAGCGTCCATAGCCTCGACAGGGTTTCCTTTTAACCCATAAATGAGCCCATATCCTTAATAAATATTTCAATCATCTTTTCCCAAAAAGACCACTATCCTGGTTTGGTAGCCAGATGATGATAATGCCACTCACTAGATTGTAACTTAAGTGAAAAAGCCATCTCGTGATGAGACCCCTTGTCCTTTGATGAAAAAAATGTCAAAGGCCATTGCCCTGGTGTGGTAGACATAGTGGGAATGTCACTTACGTTATTATCCTATGATCGTGGTAGGTTGGCTCGTGATGAGACCCCCTATTCTTTGTGGGAGAAGTTTATGACTTAAATACTTATTTTTTTTATATTTTTTCTTTTCTCATCATTCATTTTTTTCTTTTATTTATTTTTTAGGGCTCTATTAAGGGAGGCTCATCTACTCCTTAAGAGTAAGGGATGGAATAAAGAAGTGTAAGGATGCCAAGTAAAAGTGTGCTTAAGACTCCTTATTATAATATGAAGGAAAATTATCATTCAAGTATATTTGTATGTGTATAGGGAAAATAAACGAATTATGGTGGTTACAGATTATGAACAAGATTTAAGATATTTCGAAGAAATTAATCCAAAAATAGTTTGATAAGGTATGAGAGATAGTCCAAAAAATAATGATAGATCGTTGCGATGATAATTAGAAATAATGCTGGTGAAAATTACTTAGTGAAAGTTGTACCCCAAAGGAATGGCTAACATTTTAATCAACATGAAGGAAAGGAACGACAACAAGGAAAAAGCGCATAAGGAACAACAACTGTTCCTTTTTAGAATGCACATCGGGACCCGAGATGAAGGAACGAAAAACGTGACAAAGGGAACGACAATTGCTCCATTCAAATGAACAACAACGATACTCAAAGGAACAAAAATTGTGTGAAGGGAACAACAATTGTTCCGTTCAAATGGACACCAATGATACTCAAAGGAACAACAATCGCGTGAAGGGAACGACAGTTGTTCTGTTCAAATGAACAAAAACTGTACTCAAAGGAACAACAATCACAATAGAGGAACGACATCTGTTAAATTTTTAACCATTTGATTAGGTAATTTTGGAAACCTCCCATGGAAATATATTTTTGTTGAATCTAAGGATGATTAGTCATCAACTAAATTCATTCAATTGTGATGGGTCAGTTTATCAAGTATTGGATGGTCTGTTAATGTCATGAGTTCATTATAGTTGCCCAATCACTGCTGCGGAACATGACATATTCATTTTTCTGTGAAAGACAGGGTCCCTCTGATAAGATAAATCAAGAGTATGGAACAAAAAAGAGTGTTAATTGTGTTCATTACAATCATCTTCCCTAGTTCTTATTTTCCCAAGTGACTTTCATAAAACTAAAAAAAAGAAAAACTAAAAACTCAATTAGATCTACAAAAAAACTATATATAGTATGTACAATGTCAACAAAATTCATCATTTATGGAGTTGGAGTGGTCGGGTTACCTTCCCAACCAACTAAAATTTGAATGGTAGGGTCCTTACTTACTTCCTGGTAGAAAGATTCTTTTGAAGGCGGTTGATGGTAGAGTCGTAGACGGTGTCCATTGACCATAAATGGAGATCACGATCCGTCGATGGTACTTAAAGTGACCGTGCCATTATCATGGACTTCATTAATTTCATATGGTCCCAGCCACCATGTATGTAATTTTCTAGGACAATCCTGGAATCTGGAATCATAGAGAAGCACCCAATCACCTTTCTTGAATGATTTCTTCTTGATATGTTTATCATGCCAGGTCGCTCTATGTTGCTAAATAACATCTGTGCACTCCACAACAGACATGTGTGCTTCATCCAAATCATTGAGTCGCTTTTCATGTTCTTCTGTAAGATCCATTCCAATTTCCTCGACCATCCTTAGGGTCTTGATCTCAAATTCGATTGGGAAGATGGTTTCTTTACCATAGACTAGGTGATAAGGAGAGTAGCCAGTGGTGTTATGCCATGTTGTGTGATAAGACCATAAGGCATTTGGGAGTTCAATAGCCCAATTCTGTCGGTTTGTTGAGATAGTCTTTGTCAGGATTGCCTCCAGGACCTTGTTGGTGCTTTCTACTTGCCCGTTTTCCTATGGGTGGTATGGAGAAGTAACTCTGTGCTTAATATGATAATTTTTCAGGGTGGTGGTGATTCTATGAGTTGTAAATTGTGACCCCTCGTCACTGATTACTTCCCTTGGTGGTCCATAACATACAAATAATTTGAAAATAAATTTGATGACTACTTCTTCTGTTGCATTTGGTAAGGCTTCTGCCTCTACCCATTTGGTCATGTAGTTCGTTGCAACTAGAATATAGGCCTTCTGATTTGACTTTGGATTGAAGGGGCCAATGAATTCTAGTGCCCATATCTCAAATGGTTCTGTGACTACTTGTGATTTCAAAGACATTTCATCAGCCTGACCTAGTTTTCCCATCCGCTGATAACTGTCACAGGTCTGGATGTATTTCCTCACATCTCTGAATATTGAGGGCCAATAGTATCCCATCTGTAAAATTTTGCATCTAGTCCTGCAGTCTGCAAAATTCCCACCACAGGGCTCGTCATGTCCTGCCTTCAGTATGCCGTATATTTTTTCATCTCGTACACATCTGCGGATCTGGAGATCAACTCATGTGTGGAAGAGATATCCACCCATCCAAGTGAATTGTGTGCTACACTGGATGACCAATTTTCTTTCCCTTGATGATAGATGTGCTGGTATTTTCATCACTGCCAGATAATTTTCCACATCAACGTACTAAGGTGGTTTTGTAGTAACGACAAACAGATGCTCATCTAGAAATTGATCTTCAACTATCAAGGAGTCATCTGTTTTGGGTATGCGGGACAGGAAGTCTGCAACAAGATTTTCTCTCTCGGGTCGATCTTTGATGGTGATGTCAAATTCATGCAATAGTAATAACCACCGAGTGACCCGTCCATTAGTAATTGGTTTATTATCTAGATATTTAATAGCATAATGATCAGTATATAGAATAACTGGATAGCCTGTTATATAATGATGAAATTTATTGATGCCATGTATAACAACTAAAAATTCTTTTTCTGTTACTGTATAGTTAAATTCAGTTGGAGAAAGATTCTTGCTAATAAAATAAATAACATAGGGTTTCTTGTCTTCTTCCTGTCCAAGGATAGTGCCTATGGCAATGTCTGATGCATCGGTGGAGATGTGAAATGGTATTTTCCAATTTGGTCCCCTCAACACCAGTGCTGTTGAGATCATCTTCTTGATTCCCGCAAATGCCACATCACACTTGTCAGACCACTAAAACTCCACATTACCAGTCAAAGCATGTAAAGGTGCAACAGTTGTTGCAAAATTTTCCTTAAATCTTCGATAGTATCCTGAAGCATCAAGGAAACTATGTACCTCAGTTTGTGTGCATGGTGTAGGTATATTAAGGATCACCTCTATTTTGCTGGATCTACTCTAATTCCATCTGTAGAAATATAATTCCCTAGTACCACACCTTCAGTCATCATCATGTGACATTTTTCATGGCTTAAACATAACCTGGTAGCAATGAACCGTTCTAGTACCTTTTCCATATTATTCAGCGCTTGATTGAAGTCATCGCCATAAGGAGTGAAATCATCCATGTAAACTTTAATCCCTTCACTGATCAGATCGTTGAATATGATCAGGATGGTCCTTTGGAATGTGGCTAGAGCGTTACATAGTCCAAAGGGAAATTACTTTGTATGTAAAGATACCCCAAGGGCATGTGAATGTAGTTTTTTCTTGATATTCTGGGGCAATCTGGATCTGATTGTAGCCACTAAAATCATCTAGGAAAGAAAATAATTTCTTCCTGCTAAAGTATCTAGGACCTGATCAATGAAAGGTAAGGGGAAGTGGTCCTTTTCAGTGGCTTTGTTGAGTTCCCCATAGTCGACACAAATTCGCCATTTCCCATTTTTATTGGGGATGATCACTAATGGGGAAACCCACTGACTATCTGAGATAGGATATATAAAATCTATGTCCAACAACTTTTGTAATTCTTCTTTAACAATATCCCTGAGGTGGGGATTCAATCTTCTCTGTGGCTGTCAGATAGGTTGGGCATCTTTCTCAATATAAATGTGGTGTGTGAAGAGTTGCGGATCAATACCTTTCATGTCAGAATACTCCCAGACAAAAGCTTGTTGGTATTTAGAAAGGACTTGAATCAACTTTTGTTGCTGTTGCTCATCTAAATTATCATTAATGTTCAAAGACTTCCCTGGTGCAATCTCAATGGATTTGCTGTTATGAATGGCAGTAGTTGGGATTTGTTGTTTCATTAAATCTTCCAGTGAGTCTCTCTGTGCTTCACAGTCTAGAACAACTTGGAGCATCTGGCACATTGGGTTACCCACGATGGCTAGGCTATTAATAAACCCACTGATTACGTCATCCTCTAATTGGTTCTTGAGTTTGAGAGCTTCTTCCAGCATGAGAGGGGCTCGTAGATCCTTTTCTGGATATCGTGGTGGTGGCAATTGTGGATATATGAAAGTCGGGCTTGGCTTGGCTGGAGGATATAAGATGAGCTTTTTTGTGACACCTCCCCTAGCAATTGTCATATTACCCATTCGACATCCTATGTACGCATCTGCTGTTGTGAGCCATGGTCTACCCAGTATCAATGGATGCCCTTCGAGTCCACTTCTTGGGTTGATGATGAGGAAATCCGCTGGATATTACCAAGAGTCGACTGATATTTCTACATCATGTAGTGTGCCGACTGGTCTAACCACTGATAGATCAACCAATTGTAACATAATTGGGGTGAGTTCGAAGGAGTCAAAACCCAGGGTGTTGCAGGTTTCCATAGTCAGGATATTGATGGCCACCCTCAAATCAACTAATGTATTTGGAAAATAACATCCATGGATCTAAACTGTTACTACGGGGTTCCCTAGATCTGCATATTTGACTGGTTCTTGTCTACCTAGAATTAAATCAGACAGGTCACCTACTACACGAACTGTTGATGATGAATTTTTAATTTTCCTAACAGGCTTCCTCCCACATGGTTCCTTGATTGTCTTTGCATAAATTGGAATGTCTTGCATAGCCTGCAAGAGTGGGATCTTGACATATAAATTCTTGAGTTCCCCTACAATGTCGAAGTTAGGATACACGATAGGTTTTGCTATCATCAATCTTTCGGGGAACAGAGGGGAAGGAGTTGCATCCTTATCAAAATCCTGTGACTTGACTATGTTTCCTCCCTGCTCTATTTCTTCCGTTATTACCACAGTCGCGGGTATTATTGCTGGTTGTTTGTTATTTTCATTCTCTTGCTCTTGAAAAATGTTACATTCTTCAAGAGAGATTATACGCCCCGATCTCAACTGGAGTTCATTGCACCCTACTGAGTTGGTTTCCCCTTCCCCATTCTCCATAATCTAGACGAGTTGAGCTGGTCTATTATTAGGATTTGGGTGGGGTTGGGTTGGTAATTGAGGGAACAATTGCGATTGAGGGTTCTGGGGAAGTTGGAGTGGAGCTTGCAACGTGGGTTGGGTTTGAGGGGCCATCCCCATGGGATGATTATTTATCCCCATGGGGTGCTACCAATTCTGGTTCCAATTTTGGTTTTGGGTAGTCATGTTGGGCCATTGCGAAGGGTAGGGATTGTTATTTGAACTTTTCTAGAATGAGTTGGGGTATTGTGAGTTAGGCTAGGTGGAACTTGCAGTTGGTTGATTATGCCAAATGGGATTTGCAGTGGGTTGGTTCGGCCAAGTGAGATTTGCAGGTGGGTATTGCTGGGGATGCCAATTCTGATTAGTAAACGACTAGCCCTACCATGCATTACTAGAATTTTGTTGCTGATTATACTATCCAGAAAAGAAAGAATAGGGGTCCTCAAGTGTATTTGGAGGCTGGGCCTACCATTGACGAAGTTGAGCCATCATATATAATGGTTATGTTTCCTCTTCCTCTTCTCTAAAGAAAAATTTCAATCCAGAGAGCGATGGGCATTGCTTTGTTGCGTGATCCTTGGCACAAATAGTGCAAACCTGAACCACATCCAAAGGACATTCCCTTGGACTATGTTTTTTTCTGCATCTGTGGAAAAATATGGCCAAAGTCTACTATGCTTTTTCTTTTTTTTGTTTGGCCTACAATACATCCAAATTGTGTATTCAGAGTGCTCAGAATATCCATTTTGAAATTTTCTAAGAGATTACCAACTTTAGATCGTGTAACACCCCCATTGGTAATATTGCTATTTCTGGTGAGGGAAGTCTGCATTCCTGATCTGGTCCGTGTACTTCCTCATGAGCACTTGATGCACAATAGTACAATGTTATCATAAGTTTCTTGATAAATTTCACCTTTCCCCATTAAATTCAATGTTTCTACCCATTCATATTTCATTCCTTTTATCAAAGTGGCTTTGAGCACCTCACCTGGTAATGTTCCATAAGGAGACCTTTGTAAATTATATTGGAATATTTCAACATATTCTTCTAACGTCTCGTTTTATTTTGCAGTCATTTGAAAGATTTCATATTTTAGGTCTCTGGTCCTACAATAATCCTGGTATTTTGTCAAGAAGGCCTGTTTCATCTCATCCGACGAGTTTATAGTTCTGCCTCCCAATCCCATAAACTAGCGTAGAGTTGCTCCTTTCAAAGTGGAGGGGATCAATTTTAATTTTTGAGGTTCATAGGTGTAATCATACCCTCTACATAGGACATCAAATTCGAATAAGAATGCGTTCGGTTCTTTTGAGATCAATCCATGGAAGGTTGGCAGGTTCTATAGGGGGATTGCTTTCATGGGGGCATTGCCGATCAGATCAAGTATCAGATATTCCAACGTGGAGGTCTGGGGTTGTTGTTGATTTGGTTGCGCCATTTGGTCGAAGATATGCCAATAATATTCATGAATTTCTTGGGCTGGGTATTCTTTTGATTGATTACTTGATCCCCTAGGTGATTTGATTGCACTCCCTCTATCTACAATTTCGAGCATGCCTTCTTCTTTTACAGGAGATTCAGGATCAGGGGGTGGTGATGGGTCTGCCTTGGAAACCCCGCTGGTTTATCCTTCTCCTTCCTCCACATTACAAGAATTTCCCTCTTCTAAAGGGTTGAGGAGTGGAAGATCTGTGCTTTGAAAGATTTGCTCAGTCCCTTCAGTTTTGCTATGAATCTCAGCGTGGGCTGCAGTTGGTGAAACTGCTACCCAAGGGATTCGGGTAGATCTTTTCCTAGGTCCAACCGAAGCTTGAGATTCATCTTTTCAGATGATGTCGTCTATGAAAGTACTTCTCCCAGGGAGCATCGAGCCCTAGGATTTGGCAATTTTTGGTGGGGGTTTTGGTTTTTCAAGATCTTTCTTCTTAGTGATACACACTTCACGCAAAAATAAATTCAAAATAAACATCTATATAACCTCTTAAGTGTCAACTGGAGGTAAGCATTGGCATAAGCATCTTACTTATTGTCTCTGTAGGTTCTTACCTTCCATCTTCAATACCTCGTCCTCCAGAGACACAACCTATGCTACCTTTGACATTCTCCTCGAAAACGATGCCAAAATGTTGGGCTCTAAAGATGTCTAAAAACAACCTTAATTTAACATTAATTTATCAACCCGAGGATTCGTCTTTTATCTCAAGAATATCAGAAAAGTCTATGTAGATAGCTTGTAGAGGCTAAAATCGCGTAGTTAAAGCAAACCTACGTTTATCAACAATCAAGTTCCTCAAATGTTCATTAAAGATTTTGAAACTAAGATCTTACTTAACGGAATTGAAATCTGATTACTAACATGCTGCGAATGAAAATGAACTAACTAATATGTTGAATTCATTTAACTAAAAAACAACAATTGAATCTAAATAGAGACTTGCATAATTAACTATCAACTATGAATCAAATTGTTGGAAAGGAAATAGCAAATTACTCTATCTGTGGAAAGAAACAACAATTGTAATCTAATCAAAAGGAACAACAAATTTAACTTAACTGAAAGGAACAACAAATGTAACTTAATCGAAAGGAACAACAAATGTAACTTAATCGAAAGGGACAAAAAATGTAACCTAATTGAAAGGAACAACTCATATGAAAATGTGAGGAAATGTCAAGCAGTAAACCACAATAATGGAAGTTGGAACAACAATCATTAACACTTAAGGGAAATCTCTATCTTCTGTACGCAAATAACATAAAATTATTAACACACTTATGCATTCATCTTAACTATTATGAAAGCTATTTGAATCACAAAACATAAATCAAACTGTTACAATTATAGATTGAGACAATAACTCCTTCAGAATGGGCCCTTGGTCCTCAGAAGCACTGCTACTAGAAACTTAGTATGTAGAAATGGTGAAAACGTTCAAAGCTTTTATTTATTCCATAATTGGTACAACATTTACAAAAACTGTTTGCGCAGAGCAATTCTGAGTTCTGAATACTTGGATGCAATTCTTCGATTATCCTTTCAGGATCTATTACCCTCTATATATTACAATAATCTGGGTAAATTAAGCCATCCTGAGGATCGAGAGATCCTCAGGATTGCTTTACTATTATAAAGTTACAATATAGAAAATCAATCATCTTCAAAACTGCTTTGCGCCAAAAGTCCTCAACCTCCAATAGCTTATGCATATTCAAGATCTTCTTTGCTATCTTGGGATTGGCAATGTTTATCCATTCTTGTAACAAAATCGAACAATTCCAATTGTATTTTAGAATCTATTTAATGTAAATTCAATAATATTGCTAGAATAATTTTCTATCCTATTTATCCCTAATTAACAAAAAAGTCAATCAAGATTATATCATGAACCATGGGAATAAGGAAGATATTTGTACCTTTTTCATAACCCAACAAGAAGTAATCTCAACCGCCAATCACTTTGGAGATTAGAAATATATTATAACTCATGATTATAAAAGCAACGCTAGGAGGAAGGAGGAAGACACTTTGGTGAGAGATCAAGGTCGTGAATTTGGTGAGATACCCAGGTCGGGGATAAAAATAAGGAATTTTGCTAGTGTGAGGAGTGTAGAAGAAAATAAAGACTTTTGCTTACACAAGAGTGAGGATATATCACTAGTTGGGTGAAGACATTTTGTCCAAGTGTTGATGTAGAGAGGGTTGGATCATGAAGAAATGTGATTCAAGATATTGGATAGGTGGAGAAGGACTTCCATCTAGAGATAAAACATGTCAAGGAGAAGAGAGAGCAGAGGTAGTCGCATGTGGGTTTCAGTTGATTGAAGCCACATAAAAGGGGTGCGTCGTATGATGGTTTCTGTACATGTATGTGGGTCTTAGTGAAGACAATCGCATGTGTATGTGTGTTTGTATAAGGAAAGTCACATACACCTTGAAAAACATGTTGGTACAGGGTCGTACAACAACACAAGCATTGCCAAGTTTTTCTGCAGTGTATATTCTCTTAGTGGGCCATTTTCCCTATTACGGGAGCCATGATTTAACCTTAATAAAAGCATCTAAGTATTGGTTTTCCCTCTAGGGTTTTTCCAGGGGTTTATACCCGAAAATATTGGTGTCTTGTGTGTGAGATTTTGGTTTCATAGTTTATGCTTTCATTGCATGTTTAGTTGATTACTCAACTGTGATTTTAGTATATAAAGTGATTTATTTTGAGATAACTTTCGGGTATTGGGTTGAAGTGGTAAAATTAACAAAGACAATGTTATGAAGGAAATAATACCATATTTCTAACATTTTGGTGAATTAGTGATGTCTTAATTATTACAAGAGATTGGTAACATTCTGATTTTTAAAACATTCTACAAACAAGTTTTAAACAACACTTCCCTATGTTGCCCAAACATATCTGATGTTTGTATGTTAGAGTGAATTTCTCTAATATGCGCATAGTCCATCTTTAACCAGCTTGAACACAAGAAATTTTATGTTAAGAAAGATTCATAATTCAAATAAAGAAAACCCTTTACTTAAATGAATAACTTATAAAAAGTAAACTAATCTAATGGAATATGTACATAAAAATAATAAACTAAACTTAGTAAACATTAAGAGAATAAATGGTACATATGCGATCAAATCTAGTTTTCATGTACATATCTTTCTTCGACAACTTATTCTATTCAACCTCTGTCTCAAAGTGAAAATGATTGTAGAGCGGGTGTGTCCTTTTAAACCTTTGTAATGGTGGGATTTTAGTCTTTGGAAACCTTTGAATTTCCCTTGCAATAATCAGTTGAGTGATTAGTTGTTTTTCCATTAAAATGAGACCTTTATGTAGATAACCAACACAATGAGTCAAGACATGACTCAAGAAGGATTCTTTAACTTTCAAAATGAAAGGTGTAAAATCCTTTTTTTTTGTACATTGAAGAAATTTGGATCTCTCTCCACCATATTCATTCGAGTGTGTGACCAAATCAAGAGAAATAAGTCATGAATGTTTCCAAGTTATCACAAACACTAGAGTTGGTTTGCCTTCCTTTCAATGTTGAACTATTGACGTTCATGTTAGATTTATCATAGCCTCCAGGATTGGATCACTATGTCCACCAATTAAATGAAGTTCATCCACAACATAGGGGATTCACCTTTTTTACCAATATCTTATCACGTTCATTCCTAAAGGGGGTTTTTAAATTGTTAAAAAAAAAGTCAGTATATTGTAGATATTGGGGGGCTGATGTAGGGTATCAAGGGATTTATAGGTATTGGGGGGTATAAAAAGGGGTATCTAGTAATTTGTTTTTGTAATAAATTTGAAAGATGTGTTGGGCGAGGGGTTAAACAACATGATTTTGGGAGGTATTTATCAACATCTAGTGAAATTATGGGTATTCTTTAATATCCCATGAACGTAGGTGCTATATTATAGGTTCACTGAGTGAAGACCCCATGATCCACAATGAAATTACTGACTTGCTAAACCAGTTTGTGATGCTTCCATCTCCAGGATAAGGTATCCCATTTCTTTGGTGTGCATATTTTTATCTAAACCTATTCAAGGAGATTCAAATCAGTTGCATATTCACCTATCAGTTCAACTACTTTCAGTCCCAATCCATTTCCAAATTTCTGTTCCCAATCTTCATATTTCTCTTTGGCAATATAGCCATATTGAAATACACTTTATGTTCCTTTCTGATGAAATTGTGATTCAAAAAACTCAACACAAATAATATTACCACTACTAGTAGGAGTTGCGATTGAAAAATTATCATTTGATTTATATAGTACTGTAAATACCTGAGTTTAAATAATATTGAATTCTCTAAACACTTGATACAGTACTTCGTATGAAGTCTTTCTTAATGCAGACACATGAAGTGGATGCAAGTTTATATACTTAGTTGGAGGTGGGTATTTCTATGAAAAAATAAGATGTCTAAATGAAACTGACAATTTTGACTACAACCCCAAACACTTATAAGATACAACACAAATAAAGTACTAGGGGGGAAGAGGTTCATGGATGGGGACACTGAAACTCATATGATGGTTATCTATACTGCATTTCCAACATAAAATATTTATTATGGAGTATGTATTCATCATTGTTGTCTTCTGTTATTATCCAATCAGGTTTCACATATCCACAAATCTCTTCATCCCACTAAAAATCCAGAGTGAAAGTCAATTCTACTTTTAATATAGTTCACGTTATTGATTAGACATTAATGTAAGACTCATCTAATCTACACATACCATATAAATCTTCTTCCAACTTGTTGTGCCTTCTGTTTTGTCTAATGCAGTGATTTGATCTTCCACTTATATATTCCGCCTCAACCTTCTCATATCATTTATTCCCCTCAGTTTAAAACCCTTTTAAATCCAAACTTACCTCTTATCTTGTTCTTTTAAACCTTCAATGCATAAATCTACAACATAAATCCCAAATCTGGCTATTGAGGTCAAAAGAGACCCAAGTAATTCCTTAATATAAAACCCAGATCTAGATCTATCCTAGAACCTTGCAGATGGAATCATTAATCTAGGTATCTGGTTCTCATTATAACAAACACATCTATATAACTCTTTAAAATAATTCTCATATATCGATGTGGAATATATAATGGAACCTCATCTATCGACTAGATGATTTCTAGAAATCCTAGATGGACCTGTAAAAAAAAGTCCCAGATCTGGGTGCTTACATTTCGATAAAATCAAACCTCGCTATTTGATGAAACTCTCTAATGGAATCTTTATTATGGAACTGTGATATTCATGTATCCAGATAATTAAAAATTTGGATGGCACCTTTCTTCGATATTCTGGATGTCCGGTCTATCTGGTTCCATAAAACCCTTTAATGTTTCACTTTTCTAAAAACCCAGATTCCATATGTATCTAGATATTTTACTCCTACTTAGACTCTAACTCTGGTTCAATCCGCTCGTCTTGTTCCTGAAATTGTATATCACAAAAATATTAACATGTGTTGTTGTATGAAAATTTCGACATCAATAGTAGACTCAAAAGAATTAGACCTCGAAAAAACATTAACCGACGAGCCAATATCTTTAGCAACATGCATATCATGAGAAAAATCAGTTTCAAGTTCATCATTGTTTACTTGATTATGTTGATTAGAAAGGGATAAAAGATAAATAAACCATTCTAATGCATCTTATCCAGAAAGTTGATCATCCTCGTAGAATCTGTGGCAAATTAACATAAATATGAAAAAGAATTCCTCGAAAGGCTTACCTTCATATATAGGAAGACTCTCCATCTCAAAACATAATTTGGCGTAATTATAATCCCGATGAACGACAATAAACAAATGGATGAATTGCTTCCATGTGTGAATAGATTTGGCTAGCAACATTTTGAACCAACCCTTGATTCTCCCTTGAAATGTGAGTGTGAATAACCTGCACAATTCATTTTCATTATATATTTCAAAAGATTTATATTTAGGATTAATTCGACGAAGATGAACAAAAGAAAATATTACGCCTTCACCATCAAAGTTTAATTTTGATAAGGGATTGATTGTCTTCTTAGAAATGCTTCCAGTAGGTTTGCACATAATAAATGCATTTTCCAATATAGAAATACATGGAGGAGCCATGAATAGTTAAATTCAATCAAAATGAAAGTCTCCATAGGGTTATCTTGGCATTGTCCCTTCTTCTAGTGAAAAATTGTTGATGCAGGAAAATGTCCCATGCTAACATGAGGGAAGATTCCCTGATGACAAGTCCCAATTAGACCTGCTCTTGTTTGGTATGGAAATATCCCATTGCCACTAACTAAATGGATTTCTCTCAGAAGAGAGACTTACTCATTTAAACTATTTTAAATCCTAAATGTAGTTCTAATCTATGTGTGTATGCAATCCTACTCTAAACTCTAACTACTCCTAATTTAAAAATAACATATAATGATTAGAAGCATAATGTTTTATTATAGAAAGCTAGAAGGAATTCATATTTTTCAATCTAAAAATTACTAGCATATTCAACTACATATAAATGACATTGAGTATGTCCCTACAATCAAATTCAAATCTATTCATGTTTTTCTACAAAAAACAATTGACAGAAATGACAAATTGCAAAAATATGTAGAAAACAAATAATCAACAATAATGCAAAATTGTCTGAATATATTATAAACCAATTTTTCATTATATCCATTCTTCAAAAATAGTTCCTCATATTGAAGTATAAACAAAAGCCTCGAACTGGCCTTCAATCTCTCATAAATCTTGATAATAGTATACAAGACTCCAATTCCATATTTTCCCACCCAAGTTTCAAGAAAGAGTTCCCCTTTTATAATAAATCATTGGTGGCTCTTCATTTCCTCTCTTTCTTATTTGGTTACAACCACTCCTTTTTTCCAAGAAAATCGATCAACCTTTCTTACAACAAATTGATGGGCTTCTCACCCAATGAAAATGTGCCCAATATTGCTACCACTTGGTGGGTAAATTTCTCAGCAAAAATATGGATCTAATCCCAACTAATTTGTGGCTCGATTTTCAATCAATTCATGATCATTTTCCCCTGCAAATCGTGACCCTATTTGTTGTGTGTTAGTTTCCAAATTTGCAACATTTTTTATGGTCCAATTCTTTCTACAAACACGTTCCAAATTTCTATGATCTGGTGATCAAAATATTCTACAATTTGGTTCTCCATTTTCTGCATTTTGGTGGCATTTTCCTGAGTGACTTGGTAATCCCAATCTCGATAATTTCATTCCCTTAACATATTCTAAATTGTGGATCTGATGTCAAGAAATAGATGATCATTCTCTGAGCAGTTTGGTGGTCAAGATCATTTGCAATTTGGTGGCACTGTTATGGTAGAAAATTGGTCCTCCTTTTTCGTTCCCGCGACGCAAAATAGAAATAAAACTGAATTCAAAATGTATTAATAAATAAATTATATATATATAATTTTTTTTCCATAGAAAAATTTGTAATTTCATTAAGTAGATACAAAATTACATTCATAGGTATATACTGACTATGAAAAAAAAAAAGCCAAGTATATATTAACTTGTAATGGAAACACTTCCAATACTTTAGTTTCAAAAAAATACATCTTTGTCATACCACCATTATCCTCCTTATCTTTTAACATCAAAATATCAAAACTGTCTCATAGCCTATACAATAGTTGTATACAAAAATCACTGATAACTAGACTATTATGCTGCCTGTACATATACACAAAACATCAAGTATTTTTTTCTTTAGGTCTATGATAACCAGATTATTTCTTAAAATTGTCCTTCATGGAAAGGCCTATGATAATAGTCAAAGCTACCCTCTGTTGACTATTCTTCAATATGCCACCGACCATAGTCTAGTTGCGAGGCTTCTTTGGAAATCCTATCAGCCAATTGGTTTTGTTCCCTGTATATATGAGAGAAATATATAGAGTCAAAAGCAGTAATAATCCTCATAACTTCCTAAAAAATTGGCACAAGATGAGAAATGTGACATCTTTGTACTATGTTCACCCAGTTGATGATTAGTAAGGAATCCCCGAAAACCTGTAAGTTTTGCACCCCTTTTCCACAACAAATAATAATAAAAATTTAATGCCAAAATCTCAGAGTAGTCATTTGAGTTGGCTCCCAAACCAGACTTGAGAATATAAAAGCGTGTAGTGGTAATGTAAAGACATCCACCCCCCCGCACAATAAATGATCTCTCGAGGCTGCCCCATCGAAATAGGCCCATGACCTTTCCTTATCTATAACTTCCTCTTGTATAACTCGAAGATTTCCAAGTCCCACCCTTCCAAAGGATTAAAAATGTTCAAAAATACCAAGACAAGTAGTAGCCACTCGAGAGGGCGATTGGACCTCATCCCTAAAAATTGTAGTGTTTCGTGCCATCCAAATACCCCAGGCGATAATGAAGGGGAAAACCTTGTTTTCTTGTTGGTCCCTTGGCAATAACCAATATTTCAAGGCGTCTTCAAAGGAAAATCCCTACCAGTGACCACGAGAATTGTGAAGTTTGTAAGATTTTTCCCAAACTGATAATGTGAAGGGACAATGCATAAAAAGGTGGTTGATATTCTTAGCCTTTTCTTTACAGAGAGAACATCAACCAGGACCATTGAATTGTCTCTTTTGAATATTGTCCCATGTTGGGAGTTTATTCTCCAAGATAGACCACACCAGAAGTTTCTCTTTAGCAGGAAAACATTGCTTCCAAAGCTTATTCCACCACCAACAAGCTTCTCGCTGAAATAATTATACGCTGAGATGAACATAACCTAATTTTGGAGTGTAAACCCCACCCGGGTCCCCATCCTAAAGAAGTTCATCCTACTGATCCGTCCAATGAATATTTTCTCTCCGAAGTGCCCAGATGTACCTATCCCAAAGAAAAAGGTCTTCCCCATCAAGACCCAACATTCTCCCACTTTTCTATTCTTGATTTCAGAAATTTGTAGAGGTTGGGTCCCCGACTTGAGATAAAAATAAGTAATCCCCTCACTCCAACCAGAAATGTAAGTCTGCACTGAGTAAGTGTTCTTGATTGCATCCCACCCACGGGTCCAATCCAAGCCTAAACAATTGTCCAGAACCAATTCTCCAAGCTAAACCATTCCCTGCCACCTCAAAAGCCTTTAAAACTGCTTTCCAAATAACAAAAATGCCAGACATTTGAATTATGAGATTCCTAATCCACTCAAGTATTGAAAGAGGAGCCACATATTTTTGATAAGCAAATTTAGTCCAGATATTTTTGGTATTTATCAATCTCCACGAGCATTTTGCTGCAAGTGATTTGGAGAAGAAAACTATATTTTTAAGTCCCCAACCCTTGAGATCCTTTGGCACCACAATTTTCTCCCACTGTATCCAAGGCACCACCTGCTTGTCCTTATTCCCCTCCATAAGTAAGAAAAGTAAATTTTCCTTGCTTTTTCCAGAATACCCTTTGGAATCGAAGACAAGGACATCCAATAAAATGGGATAGCCTCCAGTACCGACTTGATTAGTACTAATCTCCAAGCCCTTGACAACCATTTGTAGCTCCGCCCCTTTAGTATTTTTTCTAACTTTGTTATAAGCCATATCCAGTCTATCTTTCGGTAATCATTGGGTTTTAAGTGGAAACAAAGATATTTAAAACCTTCTTCCAGTCCTAGAATCTGATAAGGGAGATGTAATAAAAAATGTTTTATGAGTTCTTCCTCGATAGAAGAAAAGAGAATACTGAATTTCTGAGAATTAATCAACATACCAGTTGCTTTCTTAAACAACGTAAGCCCCTCAAATAAAATGCCAGCGTCTCTCTTCGTACCATCAAAAAATATTAGGATATCATCAAAAAAAAGTAAATGCGTGATGTACATACTAGGGGAGATTTGGATACCTTTGAATCTACCAGAGCTCTTTTCCACTGCCAGAAAATGACTAAGTCCTTCTGCTACTAAAAGAAAAATTAAAGGTGACAAAGGGCACCCCTGTCGTAGTCCTCTCTTGGCCTGAAAAAAATAAGAGGCTGAATCATTGATAATAATAGAGAAAAAAACCAAAGACATACACCCCATCACCCAATTAGTAAACTCCAACCCAAAACCAAGATGAATCAAAAGAATTCTTAAATACAACCAATTTACCCGATCATAAGCTTTGGATAGATCAATTTTCACAACAAATCCCATAAGTTTCTTAGTTTTTATGCTGTGTAGTCCTTCTTGGGATACTCCCATAGCCTCATGGATTTTCCTACCTTCCAAAAATCCAAACTGTTCACTGGAGATATTTTTGGAGAGAATAACCTTTAACCTTCTACTGATAACCTTTGAAATAATCTTATAAAGATAATTGCATAGCGAGATTGGTCGGAAGTTGTCAAAGGAAGAGGGGTTATATGAATTTGGTATGAGTGCAATAAATGTAGAGTTCAAAGGGTTATGAATATAACCATCCACCCTTGATTCCTCGACCACCTTTAGAACATCAGGACCAATCAAGTAAAAAAAACCCAAATAAAACTCAATAGGCCAGGCATCATGACCCAGGATTTTCCCCTTTTGAAAAGAGTGGAGAACTTCCAATACTTCCGTTTCAGAAACTGCTACCATTAATATCCCATTGTATTCCTCCTCCACAAACCGAGGAAATAACTGAGCAACTTGTACAATTTTTTCAATGGACGACCCCTCCCGGGCCTTTAATAAGGCACTAATATGTTCAATACCCATTGTGGCCAAGCCTTCAAAAGAAGTAACCACCTCACCTTCCCTCTTCCTTAGCCCCTAGATAGTATTAGCCAATTTCCTACCTTTGGCATATGCTTGAAAAAATTTGGTATTTTCATCACCACAAGAGAGCCAAAATGCACGACTCTTTATTCTCCACAAAGCTTCTTTTTCCTCTAGTAAAACCTTGCATCTTTTCTCCAAACAAACCAGATTATCCTTTTCACAAAGAGTTAAGAACCCATTCCCTTCACCTTCCTAAATATCCAAGAGAGATAATTCGATGTGTCTCAGTTCCTGATCCTCTTTGATCTTTTTCTCTCGACCCCAAGAAATAATAACTTGTTTTAAACTTTTAAGATTCCCCACAAACTGTATAGCCGCAGGTATCTGATTAACAATGGATATTTAAGTTCATAATCCCCTAACTAAGGCTTGATAAGATGGATCCGAAATCCATCCTTCAAAGAATTTAAAAGGGCTCGATACTCTTCTACTTCTACCACTTACCTCCAACACAATCAAATTATGGTCTGATTCCCCCCATAAGAAACTCACTATCTAACCAATTCTAAAGAATCCAATAAATCCTCTGACAATAAGAACCTGTCCAAACTCTTGACCACCCTATCTTCACCAACCCTTCTATTACACCAAATTGGATTCAGTTTTAAGGGATCAACATCAATCAACCCAAGCTGGTCCAAAACTTTTGAAAATAATTGGTTAAGGAATCTGGTACATCGCGCGGTCCCCAAACCTCAGTAGCCTCTAAGGAAAAATTTAAATCCCCTCCACGAATAATATCCTTCCCACTAAGACAGGAGCATCCAGCTAAAGAGTTCCAGTATCGTTGTCTATATTGATAAGGCCCATAAACATTGATAATAGTCACATTGCGCCCCATTCTAGAGGAAAAAAAAGTCAGACTAGTCCTCGACTCAAATCCCCAAACATTTTAAAAGTTACAAGTATTTGTGAGCCACCCAGTAGACAACCCACCTGAACTCCCCCTGGCATCCACTGCTGCAAAATTCCAACCTGGAAACAAAGACTCAAGAGCCTTCACCACTATTTCACTAACCCCTAATGTTTCGTGTAATAGAATAACATCCAATGAGTTCAAATACACTAACCTCCGCAAAGACGATTTTTTAGATGGGTTCGCCAACCCACGACAGTTGAAAGACAAGATTTTCATGAGGTAACTGTTAGACAACTGAGAGGGGGGGGTGAATCAGTTGTTACCGTGCTTAAACAATTATGGTTCTTTTAAACTCTTTGTAGAGACTCTGAATGATGATCACAATAATGCAGGGAAATAAACAATGGCACTTTCA
>JZKD02S1749189.1:114503-134135 GCA_000966675.3 Picea glauca | reverse complement strand
AGTTTGTCATCCTTATTAGCTAGCACAACTGGCTTTACATAACCAGTATCTACCACATCCCAGACATCTGCACCTAAATCCATTATGTAGGTTCTCATTCTAACTTTCTAGAAGGTAAAGTTTGTTCCATTGAACAAAGGGGCCTTATTGGTTGAATTTCCTTCATGGCTTGACATTTTTAAGCTCTAGGATCTACCCTTAGATAAAAGGGGCCGTCTCTGATACCAATTGTTGGACAACTGAGAGGGGGGGGGGAATCAGTTGTCCCCGTGTTTAAACAATTATGCTTCTTTTAAACTCTTTGCAGAAACACTGAATGATGATCACATTAATGCAGGGAAATAAACAATGGAACATTCATCATCAGTCACATATATGAGAAACACAGAGACAAATATTTCTCGAGGAAACCCATACAGGGTAAAAACCTCTTTTTCTTTGTATGATAAGTAATAGTTACATTCTTTACATTATCATACATATGAGCACCAACTCATAATGAGGCTACAACCTTAGTTTTTCAAGATGCTACTTGCTGAGAGCACCAACTCTCTGTTTTCTCTAGCACCCACTAGAAGGAAGCACCAACTCCCTAGTTTCTGTAGCACCAACTCCCTGGTTTCTCTAGCACCAACTAGAAGGAAGCACCACTCCCTGAGTGTTTCCAGCACTGACTAGATGGAAGCACCAACTTCCAATCATACAAGCACCAACTTGTATAACAGAGAACAAGAGTTCTCCCTTGCACCACCCTACCACCCTGGTTTCTCTGGCGATTATGCCCGCTTCTCCTTATTATACTTTAAAACGTGTGCAGGTTCTCCTTGATCCAACGATGGCCGGGTCTTGCGCTTGGATCTAACGTATGAGATCTTTCCTCTTGTTCAACGCTATTCTTGTCTATATTCTGATCTGACGACCCTCGTTCTTTCGAGAATTTTGAATGAGATCCAACGATCATAAATGCTTCTCAGGCCTTCGATCATTTTATCAATGTTGAGTTGCCTTCAATCATTCAATCTTCCTGGACTTATCTTCTATTTTCCCGTTGATCATCGCTGATGTACTCAAGCCATCATCACTGTTGTACTTTCCAACGTTTCCTTCGATCATTCGATCTTCCTGGAATTATCTTCTATTTGCCTGTTGATCATCGGTGTTGTACTCAAGCCATCATCACTGCTATACTTTCCATCAATGACAAGCATATGCTGCATGTTAAACATTTTCTAACAGTTTCTACAAGGAGGCGCTCAAGAATAGACCGTGCAGTAAGATGGGTTGGTATGGAGATAAGAGAACCTACCAGTTTTCATGGGATAAATGACTTAGAGGAATTTGTGATAAAATATGAAGAGGAAGTGTTAGAAAATTAGACACTCTTAGACTTAGATATGGAACTCAAGGAAACACCTGCAAGATGGTGGGGTGTGCACAAATAAACAATTCAGTACTGGTATCAATGTAAACGATTACTCGGCATTAGATTTGGCATAGAACCATGGAGAAATATAGTCCAGAAGTATGATGGGAAAGACACACCAGTTGAACAATTGGAGAAGTAAATAACACAGTGGAGGATAATACCACTAGAGGAATGGCCTCATCACTTTATCCATACATTGGAAGGAATCCCAGGGAACTGGTATATAGACCAGGAGATGCGTAGAGGCACCAAAAAATGGACATGATTATGAATTTATTTTGTAGTAACCTTCTTATTTGAGCATGAGAACCCCAAAATTGATTTAGCACTAAAGTTGATACGAGGAATGCTATTTATTGATGAACCAGAAGTTGAAATCATGAAAAAATATCAACAACAGAATAGACACATAGTCAAAGAGTTACTTTCATGCTATCATGTGGAGGAAGAAGCACCAGATGAAGATGATCTGTGCAACATTCAAATTACATAAATTGAAGGAGAAAGAGGGGTGGAAAGTTCATCTTTGGAATCAAAAGTATTTGCTGCACCAATCAAAGTTAAGAAAGTCAACATTGGAACAAATGACAATCCTAAAATGGTGAGTATTGGGGACTATTGGGATGAGAAAATAGTAGAAAGAATAACATAGTTACTGCATGAATACAATGACCTATGTCCAACAACCTTTACAAAGATGAAAGACATAGCAGGGTAGCTAGGTGAGATGAAGATACCCCTCAAACCTAAGGCTAGACCTGTCAGGCAGAGACCCTACAAAATGAATCCAATGTATAAGCAGAAAGTGAAAGCATAAATTGATTGAATGTTGGAAGCTGGTATCATAGAGCTAATAGAGGAATCAAAATGGATAAGTCCTATGGTAGTCCAAGAAAATAAGTAAGGGGGGATAAGGATTTGTGTAGATATGAGGAAACTCAATGATGCTTGTTTACATGACCCTTTCCTTACCCCTTTTACAGATGAAATCTTAGAGAACGTGGGAGGCCAGGAAGCCTATTCATTTACAAATGGATTCTCAGATTACCATTAGATCAAAATAGCTCCATAAGACATGCATAAGACTAATTTTGCTACAAAATGGGGATCCTACCAATATAAAATCATGCCAATTGGGTTGAAGAATGCACCAACCATATTTTCAAGAGTAGTCATAGCTTCTTTTAAGGAATTCATACATCAGTTTCTAGAAGTATATTTGGATGACTGGACCGTATATAGTATGTTAAAGGACCATGTAGAAGTGTTGAGACTCATGTTGGAAAGATGCAGGAAATGTCAGATATCATTGAGTATCAAGAAATGCATTTTTGGTACACCTTTTGGAATATTGTTGGGACATATAATGTGTAAACACGGTTTACTAGTGGACCCTGCTAAGATTGTAGTCATTGTAAATTTAGCACCACCAAAGTTAGTGTGCCAGTTAAGAGAAACACTAGGACATACAAGCTATTACAGGAAATTTATAAAGGGGTATGCGTAGATTACTGCACCAATGGAAAAATTGTTAAAGAAGGACACCATGTTTTAGTGGAATGAAGACTGTTAGCAAGGATTTGGCACCTTAAATGAAAATATGGTAAAAGCACCTATATTGGTATTCCCAGATTGGGAAAAGACATTTCATGTGCATGCAAATGCATTATCCATAACACTTGGAGAAATTCTAGCACAACCCGGAGCAGGGGATTTAGACCATCCTATCGCCTTTGCAAGCATAAAAATATTAGAATCATAGTAGAATTACAACACCATAGAAAGAGAAGGCCTAGCCATGGTATACACACTTCAGAAATTCAGGCACTATTTACTGGGTAAACACTTTAAAATGTTCACAAACCATTATGCCCTCAAATATCTAGTCAACAAGCCAGTGTTGGGGGGGAGAATATCTAGATGGCTATGTTATTTCAATAATTTGATTTTGAAGTGATAGTCAAACTAGGGAAGCTGAATGTAGGACCTGATCACATGTCAAGGGTAACTAATGGAGAAGAACCCACTAACTTGGAAGACAACTTCTCTGATGCACAATTATTTTTAGTACAGGTAGCTGGTGAATACTTCACTGATATTATTGAATACTTAAGCACATGGGTTGCGCCACAAGACTTTAGCACTGCATAGAAGAAAAATCTGGTAGCCATAGATGTAGAATACTAAATCATCGCAAGACATTTATATAAGGTGGGCGCAGATAAAATTTTGAGAAGATGTGTATTGGAACATGAAAGACATATAATTTTAGTAGAATCTCATGAAGGTATAGCTGGAGGACACTATGCAGGTAAAGCTACTGCACATAAGGTATTTCGCGTAGGATTATGGTGGCCAACAATCCATAAAGATGCCAAAGAATATTTTAAGAAATGTGATGTCTGTTAGAGGATTGGAAAACCCAACAGAAGGGATGAGATGCCTCTAAGACCAAAAGTGACTCTACATGTATTTGACAAATGGGAAATAGAATTTGTGGGTCCGATTAATCCACCAACAAAAAGGTCAGGAGCTAGGTATATCATTATTTCCACTAAATACTTAACAAGATGGGAAGAAGCAGTACCAGTCAAAGACTGTAGTGCAGAGACAACAACACACTTCTTGTTTGAGAAATTGATCACTAGGTTTGGATGTCCCAGGATTATGATGAGTGATCAAGGCACTCATTTTATTAATAGTACCATCAGGGAAATGATGAAGGAGTTTGAAGTCTATCACTAGAAGAGTACACCATACCATCCTTAGACAAATGGAATAGTAGAAGCCTTCAATAATATTTTGGAAAATTCTTTGACAAGATCTGCAATGTCAACAGAGATGATTGGGACTTGAAAATACTAGAAATATTATGGGCGTACATGATGAAATTCAAGAAGTTGATAGGACAAAGACCATTCAGATTGGTGTATGGGCATGAAGCAATGGTGCCATTAGAATTTCTGGTACCCAGTCTATGCGTATCAACAATTACCAACATGACAGAAAGATGTGCAGTACAAGAGAGGCTAAGTCAAATAATGGAAATGGAAGAGGATATGATTTTGGCTGGATTTCACCATGAAGTAAAAAAAGTAAGAGACAAATCCTGGCATGATAGACATATTAAAAAAAGAATTTAAAGGAGGGATACCTAGTTCTACTCTACGACAATACATTTTTCCAACACCCTGGTAAGTTTAGAATGCATTGGCTAGGGCCATACAAAGTAAATACTGTCACAGATGGGGGATATGTGCAGCTAAAAGACTTGGAAGGAACAGAAGTAAAAGGCATGATCAATGGTAGTCGACTGAAACTGTACAAGGATAGTCGACCTACTAACCCCTAAAAGTTACAACGCAGTAGGAAAGGCAATAGTGTACTATAGTATATTTTAGGAAAGAAAACAGAGAAAAAGGAAGAAAACAGTAGAAAAAGAAGAAAAAGGAAGACACAAGTAAAAAAAGGGAAAAAAAAAGAAGTAAAAAAGAAAAAAAGTACAAAATATTGGGAAATATCATGCACAGTATATAGTGAAGTCAATGTGACAAAAAGAAACAATGAGCACACACAACATATGGGTGATAAGAAGAAAAAACCGTGCACTAAGGGAAAAGTCACAAAAGAAATGTACGACACACTGAAAATTGTAGTGCACCAGAAAAAGGGCAACGATCGAAAAATAAAAAACCGACTGTCGGGGTAAAAAGTCACGAATTGGGAATTTATGAAATTGAACGAAGCATACTCGACAAGATTTAACACATTAATAACCATAAGAGAATATTCTCTGAGAATATTTAGGGCATTTATGACGCCCTCTATATAATGAAAATGTGGAATAAACGAGACACATTGTGCATTTACAAACCCACGAAGCTAAGGAGCACGAAGACAAGAGGCGAACATGTGAGTGCAGAGATCAAAGAAGCCAAAGCTCAATTGGGAAAGGAAAAATTAGCCATGATGGAACCTCCAAAGGTCAACGCACCTAGATAAACAACACAAAAAACACACAACAACCATAGGTCACTGCAGGAACCGTAGAGGTGGAACATAAATTTACATAGGGAGAGGGAATTGTCAATGTCGACACAATTCCCTCACCGCAGGTCGAACTAGTGACCACCACATTGGTAGAAGAAGAAGAGCATGCCCTGTTGGCAGCAATAATATAATTTCTATTTTTTATAAGATGCCTACACAGGGTCTTTAAATTCTCATTACTTGTCATGACCATTCTCACTAAACAACACTTGTCACTTTTCGCTTTTTACACATCTTCCTTTCGATTTTTGTTTTCATGATAGTAAGCATGAAAACTCACAGCTAGAATTGACACTTTGTTTCGATTTTTGATTAAGGAAAACTGTTCATATGGTCTATTATCGAATTGTCATATTTTTCTATGAACTTGACTGTTTTCCTTGTTTATAACCCCTTGGTCCTAAACGTTCCTTGGTGACATAAGTGAAAAACCTCTACTCATTAATATTCGATTAATATCAATGGGGTTTTTGATTCATAAAACTTTTAATTGTTCAATGTTTATTTGATACATTTACCTTTGTAATCAAGCCATGGATGTGCATACTATGGTTTTCAACTGTTCTGATCCTTATGCGTACCCATATTCCAAGGTGTCATATGAAGTACAATGTGATATTATTTCTCTGTATGGCCTCGGGCTTCACGATTTCATTCCCACACATGGTGATTAACGCCTCTGCCTATCGTTTCGAACTGTCATAGCATTGTTTTTTTCGGGGCTATGGCTCTGTGTTTTTTCTATCAAACCCTACCTCTGAGTTATGTGTTGATTCCCTTCTGTTAGCCATGGATCCAGTGGTAAGGATTGAGCCCAATGGCATCCAAAACTTGTTATCGTATGATAACGCCAAAGATGATTTAGAAAGTAACAGTTGGCGTGTATTCATTGAAAAATTTAAGGGTTTCAATCTGAGAGTTGCCCAAGAATTCACATTGACCTTCGATGGTTGCAGAGCAAAGATAGGTGACGTGCAGCTAGAAGTGACTGAAGAATTTTTAAGCTAAGCTACATGTTTACTAGCTGTCGGGAAAAAATGGTTCAAGAACGCAAAGGTTGAAGAGGTCCCCTGGAATTTGTTGTTCACCTCATGGAAAATTACTAGTTGCGACCGAGGTATGCTTGTCTCATCTTTAAAACCTAGGTGGCATGATCTTCTTGCTATTGTGAAACAGTTCATTACGTGTGAAGGAAGATTTGGGTTAGTCTTTCTGTATCATCTCCGATTGCTTATGAGTTTCATTGACATCCCGTTGAACATGCCCTACTTCCTGCTTAGAAGTCTAAACAATATGGGAAAGTGATTTAGGAGGCAGAAGTCTTATTCTAGTTTATTCCATCATGGTTTAATCAAAATTATCATTATGCATCAGTTGCAATTACACAATGATTATTGGGATGCTTTTGTGTTACGAAATGGCTTTGGCAATAGTGAGTTGGGATAGGTTGATAAGCCTGTTATCACAGATACCCTTTTGAAACCTACCACCTCTCCTCCACCGTTCCTGCCCCTAATATTGAACCCTCGACCTACCTTGATGCTACTCAACTGGACAATCAACCGGATTCGCACCCAAAGAGTTGCACTAAAATTGTTAAAAAACCCACAGGGAAGAAACTAAAGGGCAACGTTGATGTTAATTATAAGAATAAAAGGGCCAGTCGTTGGATTTCATGATGTGCTCGAAACAAACCCAAATCCTGTGCAGACACAAAAAACACAATTGAGGTAAGTGAAGACTCGGATTCAGAAATTGAAAGGTTCTTGGCCGAAGAGTATCCATTTTCATATGGACTTTGCCTATAGACCCTATGATTATGTTAGCAACCTGCCTCCGTGCCTAAAGGATAATCCCGAATTTCTTGGCATTCTATTTTGTGATGAACCTACATGTCAAATGGATGATTCTCCAACTATTAATGCTATCAGTTCCAATGCACAGTCCCTACAGCCACAATGTAATGAGTGTCGGTCCTCGATTGACCGGTATTATACGGATGTGCCTATACTACAGTCCCGACTTAAATCTTTGAAAGTCCAAGTGGATTCGTTGATAAACGAGAACAATAGACTCCAATCCATAGCTCAAGAAGAAGGCAAACACCTAAAAACTATAGGATCTGTCATTTTTAAGAATGTAGAGGCAGCGACAACAATAGTAAACTCCAAGATCGCTTGACATGTTTTAATCCCATGATTTCAGGTATGATCTTTTTCAAAGTTTAGCATGATTTTTTCATTCTCAATTTAGGATACATGATTTGTTTGAATAGATTACTCTTTAGTTTGTTTTTTTTGTTGAATAAAATATGATTTTAGTTATAATTATAACTAGCTACAGAATCGTAAGATTTTGTAGCTAGTTAGAAAAATTCGAGTTGCTTGATTTTACAATTGAAAACGTATCTAAAATTTCCCCATTTTCATTTGTTAACAGGAACCCATGATTCCAAGGAGATATGAAGTACTGTTGACAACTTCTATCCATATCAACTTTATGTTTTTTAGCAAATAGATTAGGCTATTAGTATTTTGATATCAAGTAAAATCAGGGAGGTTACATCCCCCATATTTTTGGAACAGATTTGATGTTATCAACAAAAAACATTTTGTTCCTGGAACCTATTTAAGCATGTTATTTTGTAAACATGAGACCATCTCTGCCCGGAGAAAAAACTATGGATTTCTCATTTACAGACTTGAATGGAATATGATATTTGTTACAGCTTTAGCTTCTCCATATCATGTTTTTATTCAAGTCATGATTATTTCGATTTGTAATTAAATTATGATTGCTTTCACTATCGTGGTTTACTACAGATTGGTATGATAAAAATTTATATATTATCCATGTTTTATGTTCCATATTTAACACACAACAATCATTTTGTTCAAACATTGAATTAGGATATTTATCTTTATCCTTTATTGAACGTTTATACACAAATTCTCACAGCAGGATTTATCTTAATGTGACTACTTGTGAAATTATGAGATTGTTGTGATTATATCTCTTATGTGTTCTATCATTTGGATCCAATCATTACTGCTTCACATTTATGAGAAGCAATTGTAGGATTTGCTGCGGGTTTACCTCATCAGGCAGGGGGATTGGATGTTATACGCTGAACAAATATTGGATGCGATAACATGTCAGTTTGTTAGTTTGATTTCATTAGTTTAATGAATACATAAATTTCTTGCAGTTAAAACATCTTCCACTATCTGTTATTTCTGTTTTCAATTAGACAGTTTGATATTCCATTTCTAGAATATAAACAGATTAAATAATAGTTTTACTATTGTTTAAAAAACTCAATTTATATTCGATTTTCGTGGATTTAGATTAAAATTCGTATTGTGTACATATTATATATATCTTAGAAATATAATTAGCTGTATATATTGTACATATAATAAGTAGAGTTATTTAACAAATATTAGTCAGTTAAACTATAAATATATATTACATCTATATATAGTTTTCAACGATTGTTACTAATCAAGTTATTGCATTTTTTTTTTTGCTTTCTTTAGGACTTAGATCGGCTAACGGATCCGCTAAACCCATCAGAGTGGATTAATCCAAACATCTTGGGTTAATTAGACAACCCTGGACCGGATTCCCTCCTCCAGTTGACAAGCGGTCAATTTCTCCCGTCAACAAATGATGCTAGAAGGAGGGTTTGAAAACTATTAATGGCACGAGGAGGTCATAAGACTCTTCCACCACCTACCTGCTCACCTATAGTAACTAGAAGTCATTCAGATGACAACATTGTCCCTCAAACAACAACCACATCAAACGACGATCTATGGATCACAATCGAACGAATAACTCCAAATCCTACGGGTGGTGACATACAAGAGATTGTTCGGAAATCTCTCATAAGAACGCACAGTGCCTTAGCCCGTATAAGACAACCAAACTGACCTTTGAATAAACCATTAGACTTCTATGATATCAGAGAACAACTTGGAGGTACTGACCTTACCTTAAACCCTATAGATCCAATCCTCACTCCTGCAGCAGGAGGATCTGGTATACCACCATCACCACCTCCTTCATCTCCTTCTTCTTCTTGAGAGGAATCCTCTGACGAAGGCAGTTCCTCATCCCAACCTTCGACACCACCCACACCTATGGCCAACCCGAACAATCCTTCCAGACCCTGGCTCGACCAAGATGTAGTGGCCATACCTGGGCCCCAGCATCCTTTACCAAAGCACCTAGAGGAATGGCTCCCTAAATTTGACCCAGACTCCAAACAGATCGCTGAGGATCACATCAAAAAGTTTATGTTAGCCATTAGACTTCGCAGTGTTGAGCACGAAGACGTAGTCTGTAGATTGTTTCCCTACACCTTTGAGGGCAATGTCTCTACCTGGTACTTTTCCCAACAACCCCACACCATCGTGTCAAGGGAGAAATTTGAATCCTGTTTCCATGAGAAGTTCAGAGATGACAAGTCTCCTGAAGTTCTAGTCATGGAGATTTCTAGTTTAAGAATGAACCCCAAAGAAAATATCAAAGAATTTAATCAAAGGTTCTTGACACTAAAGAACCAAATCCCCACAGATTCGATGCCTATCGAGAATCTTATTATCGCATATTATACGAAAGCCTTACATCAAAAAATAGCCATTTGGGTAAAGAGATCCAAGAAATCCACATTGTTAGAAGCCTTCGAAGAGGCCAGTCAGATCGAGAAATTCATTCTCAGTTTAAAAGATACTACTAGCAACGAGACAGAGACTAGTTCATCTTCCAAAAAGAAAATCGAAATCCTCCCTAGACCTTCCTAAAACAAAGCTCAACCTGAAAGTTCAGATTTAGAAAACTTACAGAAAGTCGTTCAAAAATTGTCCAACCAAGTTATAGATTTGAAAAGGACGGGTGAAGAAGCTTCTTCGAGCAAAGAGCCTTACAAACCCCCTTTTAGAAATCCTTTTCCCACCAATCAACCTAATTCAAATACTGAAGGCCTAAATCTAGAAAGCCTACAATTTTCTATTCAAACAATTCTAGAAGCACATGATAACTTGATTCCTCCCGAGATTCCTAAAGAAGTAGCTGAACAAGAGACAGTAGAAGAAGATGAATCCTCTCCGAACATTTTTGGACATTTTTCGGATAGCATTTTTCAAGCTAATTTCGAAACAGTGCACCCTTACGATACTAGGAGCAAGACAACAAATAAGTCTTCTTCTGAAATCACTACGACTTTGCCTCCAAAACAGTCTAAATTGATTGAGACTAAACAGAATTTAGTAAACCCAAGTTTAGATTATGATTTGGTTGAAGATTTAAAGAATCTTAGGGCTAACATTTCTGTTTATGAATTATTAAAATTCCCTTTTCTTCTGCAAAAAATGCTACAAAATATTGCAGAGAACAACAAAAATGGCAATCCAAGCAGTAAAAAAGGTGTTCAAAACAACCCCAAAGTTCCTCAGAAGGCCTTCACCAAAACCACATCCGAGCCTCATGATAAAAGAGACCTTCCTGTAAATAATGTAACAAATGTAGATAAACTAGTTTTAGAGGCCGGGAGTAAAAAGCAACAAGCTTCCACTATTAATACTCGCAGAATTGTCCCTCCATTTTTGTTAACTTTTGAAATTTTCAATAGGAACGTACATAACTATATGGTAGATTCAGGTCTGTCATTAAATGTAATGCCTTGGTCTGTTTGTCAAAATATTAATGCCGAAGTTCAACCATCCAGCTTGAAAATTATCCAGCTTGATCAAACTAGTGTTAAAGTGATAGGCGAATTAAGAAATGTGCTTATAAGATTGTCGTCTAATCCTAAAGTTCATCAAGTGATTGATATTATTGTTGTAGATATCCCAGAAGTTTATGGTTTGTTTTTAAGTAGAGACTGGTCAGAACAATTACATGGCTATTTTGCGACGGATTGGTCTCACCTATGGCTGCTCAAGAATGGAAAGCCCAACAGAATCAAGATAAATCGTGAATGTTATTTGAAGTTCACGGTGACTGATTTAAATGATCCCAATGAACCATTCACTCCTTCTGCCAATTCACCCAAAATACAGGGGATGGATACTTTTTTTGGTACTTTCATGGTCGAAACTTCCACCATCACTGACCCAGAACAACAGTCTAAAATTTTGACATATACGTAGCGAACAACTTCTTCTCAGTGGACACATGCAACCAACGACAATCAAATATGGTCTCTTTATTTCGATGGGTCAAAATCTAAGGAAGGAGCTAGTGCAGGGTGCGTGCTCATCGATCCAACAGGTAATAAGACTCTAATTTCTTGCAGGTTAGAATTCGAATGTACAAACAACATGACCAAATATGTGTCACTCTTACAAGGCCTCCGAAAAGCATTATATACGAACATTCAACATTTGACTGTCTTTGGTGATTTAGAAATCGTTGTTAGACAGGTAAAAAATTCTATCCACTATTTATCCCCGCACCTTAAAAGCTATCAAACTGAGGTATGGAATTTGATGAACAAATTTTCTGCATTTAACATAAATTCTATTCCTAGATTGAATAATTCGGAAGCGGATCTGTTAGCTAATGTTGCTTCAAAACTTTTTCCTGCAGAAGGATTATCTCTGAATGCATTTTCCGTCGAACTGTTGTTCAGACCGTCCGTTCTAGACAACATCATGAATTGGAGAGTCTTCGATGACGATCAACAGATTATAAGTTTTCTGCATATGGAAGAAACCTTCCAGGGTGCGGTGATTGACGAAGGTACCCATGATGAAAATCTTCGTGATTTTACGGTAATACCAGATCCGAGATCTCCAGAATCTTCATCAGACATGGTAAACTCTATCCCAAAATCTGTAGTTAAATTAGAAAATTATTATGATCTTCACGACAAGTTCAGAAAATCAGTGAACTGTAAAACGAATAGTTCCTCTTTGACGCATGTAAAGGTAAATTTGGGAACTAAAGACAACCCACACTGCATTAATTTAGGGGTGGGGTGTTCTGAGCAAGAAAAAGTAGTGTTTATTAAGTTGTTTAAGGAATTCAAAGATGTTTTTGCTTGGACGTACGATGACCTAAAAACCTTTGATCTTAACATCATACAACACGTTATTCCCATGAAACCCCAAACCCAACCTTTTCAACAAAAGTTAAGTAAAATGCACCCAAAAATCGAACCAACGGTCAAGAAGGAATTAAACAAACTCCTGAATGCTAAGATAATATTCCCAGCTAGGCACACACAATGGGTCTCTAATATTGTCCCTGTCCGAAAGAAGAGTGGTGAAATCCGACTATGTGTCGATTTCCGAAATCTTAACCGAGTGTCTGATAAAGACAACTACCCTATCCCTCCCATGAAACAGATCCTTCAACAAGTATCTGGTTCTGAAAGATTATCCTTGTTGGATGGTTTTTCAGGGTACAACCAAGTCCTTATGTCTTCTCCAGACCTACTCAAAACCACCTTCTGCACTCCATGGGGAACCTACACTTATAGAAAGATGCCCTTTGGACTCATAAACGGTGGTGCCACTTTCCAGAGAGTGATGGACATTGCTTTTCAAGGCTTAATCAATCAATCTGTCGTAGTTTACCTGGATGACATCATTGTCTTCTCGAAAAATAAAGAAAATCATCTAGCTCATTTAAGATCAGTTCTACAACGATGTCGTAAGCACGACATTTCTTTGAATCCTAAAAAATATATCTTAATAGAAGAACAAGGTAAACTCCTCAGATTCATTGTATCGAGCGAAGGGATGATTATCGACCCTGGAAGAACTCAAGTCATTTCGAACCTACCCCCTCCCTCGTCAAAAAAGTCTATGTAATCTTTCTTAGGTCAGATAAACTTTGTTAGGAGATTCATCCCCAACTTTTCAGAAATGGTGAGACCATTATAAAACCTAATAAAAAAGGATGTACAGTACCATTGGGGACCTTTAGAAATCCAGGCATTTGATTCAATAAAAAATGCCATAATAGACGCTCCTTCTCTAATGATCCCCGACTTTTCGCAAGACTTCACCCTCTACACGTTTGCCTCTGACCGCTCATACGCTGCTGTCCTAACTCAAAAGAACGCTAAAAACAATGAAGTCCCAATTGCCTTTATGAGCTCAGCCTTCAAAGGGGTGGAACTTAATTACCCAGCAGTAGATCAACAAGCCTATGCTGTTTTCAAAGAAGTAAAACACTTCCGATCTTATCTTGTGAAATATAGGACGAAAATCATTGTCCCTTACCCGACTGTCAGAAATCTGTTAGTACAGAAAGAACTAGGTGAAAAAAGGGCAAATTGGGTCACATCCTTGCAAGAGTATGACATAGAAATCACCCTAGCACAAATTGTAAGAGGCCAAGGGTTATGCAAATTGGTCATTGAATCAGCTGTAGGACAACAAGAGGAAAATGATATGTTAAATCCAGGACAACACTATCAAAATCAAATCTATAGTGAAAAAACCCCTGTTAGTCCCTGGTACGATGACATAAAATTTTGTCTTATGCATGGATCAGCTCCCTGTCACCTTGATCCCCAAAAAAGGAGAGCACTAAGATTAAAATCTGCTTCTTTTTAGCTGGTTAATGGTATTCTGTTTCGTCAAAATTTTGATGGAGTACTAATGCGCTGTCTTGAGAAAGATGAAGCAGAAAAAGTCTTATTGGAATTGCATGTAGGAGAATTTGGTGGGCATTTTGGTGGAGAAACCACTTCCGATAAAGTATTAAGAGCAGGTTATTACTGGCCTACCCTTTTTAAAGACGTTCATGCTTTATGTCGCAAGTGTGTAATTTGTCAAAAAGCATCCAGTCAGATACAAAAACCATCTTTCCCTTTGCAACCAGTTTCGGTAGACTCCCCTTTTCAGCAGTGGGGTCTGGATATTATAGGCCCAATCAATTCACCATCCTCGCAACAACATAAATATATCATAACAACCACATATTACGTCACCAAATGGTCCAAGGCTGCCCCATTAAAAGCTGTAAATACCAGCCAGGTGATATCCTTCTTGAATTCAAGTATCATTACTTGTTTCGGGATCCCTGAATGCCTGGTATTTGATAATGCTTCTTATTTTTCATCTCTTGAAATGAGTGATTTCGCTCTAGAAAAAGGAATTAAATTAAAGTACTTGCCAACTATTACCCCCAAGGCAACGGTTTGGCAGAATCGACTAATAAAAATTTGATCAAAATTATCAAGAGAATGGTCTCCGAAAACCATAAAAATTGGCATAACGCATTGTTAAACGCAATCTGGGCTGATAGAGTAACCCCTAAAACTACTGTGGGTAACTCACCTTTCTTTCTCATTTACGATAGGGAGGCAATTCTTCCACCACATGTCCTTCTTCCATCTCTGCAGTTATCGCAGAAAGTACAGGAAGAGGACTATACCCCTTTGGAGATTCAAATTAACGCTTTGTTAAAATTAGAAGAAGTGAGGGTTCAAGCAAAACGAAAATTGGATCAACATCAACTCATTGTTAAAAACTAGTTTGATTCCAATTCTGCCTCCGACAAAATTTTTGAGGTAGGTGACCTTGTCCTAAAATGGGACAAACCTCATGAGGGAAAAGGAGAGCATACAAAGTTTCAGAACTTGTGGTTGGGACCATTTTTAGTTGTTGAGAAATTGGGTCCCAGTTCCTTCCGATTACAGAATTTAGAGGGATATCCAGACACCTTTCCGGTGAATGGCCAAGCTCTAAAAAGGTACTTTGCCTGATGACACTCCCATGTACACCGTGTAAATATTTTTTGTTTTGTTTACTGTTTGTTTTTCTTTGTTGGTTTGTTTTGATTTTTCCTTTATGCTTATCAGTCTTTCTTTTTGAAACACACATGCCTGCATCATGGGCTAGCTCAGATGAAGAGAACAAAAAATTTCCCCTCTAAAATGACTGTTGAAGGTTGTTTAAACATCAATTGTGATACTTTTTTGAGTTTGCAGCCATGTTAAAGATAACTTGTTGTTTGAAAAGAGTTTCTTGATTTCAATCTGCAATTGAAGGTACTCATGATCATCCATAAAAAAATCTTTTTACACTGTCCCTGTTCCTTAAGAGAACAACTCAGAGATGTCTCCATGCTCTTGAAAGTAGGTTTTATTAACAAACTATTTCTAGATCTTAATGAAGGATAGCTAAGAAATTTCTTCAAGGTCTGTAATTTACTAATATATGTCCAAAAACCAAGATTTTCAGCGTCACCCTGCTCTATTAAATATCTTTAAAACTAAATAAACTTTCAGAGAGCTGTGGGAAGTGCTTGTAAACCCACCAGGATACTAAACAGGTCTGCTGGCAATGGGTAAATGCATGCATGATGCTAAGATAACTTCACCGGGGTACTGAACAGGCCCACTGGCAGTGAAGCAATGTCAAGTATGATAAAATTCTCAGATATGGATTCTTTTGACCTTTAATGTCCTTCATTATGATCTGGAACTTCTTGACAGGATACAAATATCGGAGTGGGTTAATTGACATCCCTGTCGAGGCTATGGACGCCTGCTGGTAGTAGCGACCCTGTCAACGGTATTGAAGATTTTAACTTTAATATCATGACTCTCTTCTGTTAAGATTGTTGTCCATTTTCGTCTCTTTAAAATAACAGTAATCTGAAGATGGAATGCATTATAATTGATAATGATGTTTAGACAACTTTTTGGTTGTTTTCGATCTGATTTTTTTTTCTTCTGATTATCCTAATCTGAACTCGTTCATTTGGCAGAGATAAATGCTTCTCCCAGCGTGTCGCCATTGTTGGAAGAAATAATATAATTTCTATTTTTTATAAGCTGCCTACACAGGGTGTTTAAATTCTCATTACTCGTCATGACCATTCTCACTAAACAACACTTGTCACTTGTCTCTTTTTACACATCTTCCTTTCAATTTTTGTTTTCATGACTGTAAGCATGAAAAATCACAGCTGGAATTGACACTTTGTTTCGATTTTTGATTAAGGAAAACTGTTCATATGGTCTATTATCGAATTGTCATATTTTGCTATGAACTTGACTATTTCCCTTGTTTATAATCCCTTGGTCCTAAACGTGCCTTGGTGACATAAGTGAAAAACCTCTACTCATTAATATTCGATTAATATCAATGGGGTTTTTTATTCATAAAACTTTTAATTGTTCAATGTTTATTTGATACATTTACCTTTGTAATCAAGTCATGGATGTGCGTACTATGGTTTTCAACTGTTCTGATCCTTATGCGTACCCATATGCCAAGGTGTCATATGAAGTAAATCGTGATATTATTGCTCTATATGGCCTCGAGCTTCACGATTTCATTCCCACGCATGGTGATTAACACCTCTGCCTATTGTTTCAAACTGTCATAGCATTGTTTTGTTCAGGGCTATGGCTCTGCGTTTTTTCTATCAAACCCTACCTCTGAGTTCTGTGTTGATTCCCTTCTATTAGCCATGGATCTAGTGGTAAGGATTGAGCCCAATGGCATCCAAACCTTGCTATCATATGATAACGCCATAGATGATTTAGAAAGGAACGATTGGCGTGTATTCATTGAAAAAATTAAGGGTTTCAATCTGAGAGTTGCCCAAGAATTCACATTGACCTTCAACGGTTACAGAGAAAATATAGGTGACGTGTAGCTAGAGGTGACTGAATAATTTTTAAGCCAAGCTACGGGTTTACCATCTGTCAGGAAAAAATGGTTCAAGAACGCAAAGGTTGAAGAGGTCCCATAGACTCTGTTGTTCACCTCACGAAAAATTACTAGTTACGACCAAGGTATGCCTGTCTCATCTTTAAAACCTAGGTGACATGATCTTCTTGCTATTGTGAAACAATTCATTACGTGTGAAGGAAGATTTGGGTTAGTCTTTCTATATCATCTCCAATTGCTTATGAGTTTCATTGACTTCCCGTTGAACATTCCCTACTTCCTGATTAGAAGTCTATATAAGATGGAAAAGTGGTTTAGGAGGCAGAAGTCTGATTCTATTTTATTCCATCATGGTTTAATAAAAATTATCATTGTGCATCAGTTGCAATTACACAATGATTGTTGGGATGCTTTTGTCTTACGAAATGGCTTTGGCAATAGTGAGTTGGGACAGGTTGATAAGCCTGTTATCACAGAAACCCTTGTGAAACCTACCACCTCTCCTCCATCGTTCCTGCCCTGTGATCCTTCCCCTAATATTGAACCCTCGACCTACCCTGGTGCTACTCAACCGAACAATCAACCGGATTCGCACCCAAAGTGTTGCACTAAAATTGTTAAAAAACCCACAGGGAAGAAACTAAAGGGAAACATCGATGTTAATTATAAGAATAAAAGGGTCGGTTGTTGGATTTCACGATGTACTCGAAACAAACCCAAATCCTGTGCATAAATAAAAAACACAATTGAGGTAAGGGAAGACACAAATTCGGAAATTTAAAGGTTCTTGGCCGAAGAGTATCCATTTGCCTATGGAATTTGCCCTGACAGACCCGATGATTATGTTAGCAACCCGTCGCTGTGCCTAAAGGATAATCCTGAATTGCCTGGCATTCAATTATGTGATGAACCTACATGTCAAGTGGACGATTCTCCAACTGTTAATACTATAAGTGTCAATGCACAGTCCCTATAGCCACAGTGTAATGAGTGTCGATCCTTGATCGACCGATATTATACAGATGTGCCTATACGACAGTGTCGGCTTAAATATTTGAAAGACCAAGTGGATTAGTTGATAAACGAGAATAGTAGACTCCAATCCATAGCTCAAGCATAAGGAAAATTCCTAAAAACTATAGGATCTGTCATTTTTAAGAATGTAGAGGTAGCGACAACAATAGTAAAGTCCAAGATTGCTTGATATGTTTTAATCCCATGATTTCAGGTATGATCTTTTTCAAAGTTTAGCATGATTTTGTCATTCTCAAATTAGGATACACGATTTGTTTAAATAGATTACTCTTTAGTTTGTTTTGTTTGTTGAATAAAATATGATTGTAGTTATAATTATAACTAGCTACAAAATCGTAACATTTTGTAGCTAGTTAGAGAAATTCGAGTTGCTTGATTTTACAATTGAAAACGTATCTAAAATTTCCCCATTTTCATTTGTTAATAGGAACCCATGATTCCAAGGAGATATGAAGCACTGTTGACAACTTCTAGCCATATCAACTTTATGTTTTTTAGTAAATAGATTAGGTTGTTAGTATTTTGATATCAAGTAAAATCAGGGAGGTTGCATCCCCTATATTTTTGGAACAAATTTGATGTTATCAACAGGAAACATTTTGTTCCTGGAACCTATTTAAGCATGTTATTTTGTAAACATGAGACCATCTCTGCCCGAAGAAAAAACTATGGATTTCTCATTTACAGACTTGAATGGAATATGATATTTGTTACAGCTTTAGCTTCTCCATATCGTGTTTTTATTCAAGTCATGATTATTTCGATTTGTAATTAAATTATGATTTCTTTCACTGTCGTGGTTTACTACAGATTGGTATGATAAAAAATTATATATTATCCATGTTTTATGTTCCATATTTAACACACAACAATCATTTTGTTCAAACATTGAATTAGGAGATTTATCTTTATCCTTTATTGAACGTTTATACCCAAATTCTCACAACATGATTTATCTTAATGTGACTACTTGTGAAATTATGAGATTGTTGTGATTATATCTCTTATATGTTCTATCATTCAGATCCAATCATTACTGCTTCACATTTATAAGAAGAAATTGTAGGATCTGCTGCGGGTTTACCTCATCAGGCAGGGGGATTGGATGCTATACGTTAAACAAATATTGGATGCGTTAACAGGTCAGTTTGTTAGTTTGATTTAATTAGTTTAATGAATACAAAAATTTATTGCAGTTAAAACATCTTCCACTATCTGTTATTTCTGTTTTCAATTAGACAGTTTGATATTCCATTTCTAGAATATAAACAGATTAAATAATAATTTTACTATTGTTTAAAAAACTCAATTTATATTCGATTTTCGCGGATTTAGATTAAAATTCGTATTGTGTACATATTATATACATCTTAGAAATAGAATCAGCTGTATATATTGTACATATAATAAGTAGAGTTATTTAACAAATATTAGTTAGTTAAACTATAAATATATATTAGATCTATATATAGTTTT
>JZKD02S1749189.1:86786-114427 GCA_000966675.3 Picea glauca | reverse complement strand
AACTCATCAGAGTGGATTAATCCAAACAGCTTGGGTTAATTAGACAACCCTAGACCAGATGCACTCCTCCAGTTGACAAGCGGTCAATTTCGCCCGTCAACAAATGGCGCTAGAAGCCTTGAAAACAACAACCACATCAAACGACGATCTACGGATCACAGTAAAACCAGTAAATCCAAATCCTACAGGTGGTGACATACAAGATATTGTTCGGCAATCTCTCATAAGAACGCACAGTGCCTTAGCCCGTATAAGACAACCAAACCGACCTTTGAATTAACCATTAGACTTCTCTGATATCAGAGAACAACTTGGAGTTACTGACGTTGCCTTAAACCCTATAGATCCAATCCTCACTCCTGCAGCAGGAGGATCTGGTATACCACCATCACCACCTCCTTCATCTCCTTCTTCTTCTGGAGAGGAATCCTATGACGAAGGCAGTTCCTCATCCCAGCCTTCAACACCACCCACACCTATGGCCAACCCGAACAATCCTGCCAAACCCTGGCTCGACCAAGATGTAGTGGCCATACCTGGGCCTCAACATCCTTTACCAAAGCACCTGGAGAAATGGCTCCCTAAATTTGACCCAGACTCCAAACAGATCGCTGAGGATCACATCAAAAATTTTATGTTAGCCATAAGACTCCGTAGTGTTGAGCACAAAGACGTAGTCTGTAGATTGTTTCCCTACACTTTTGAGGGCAATGCCTCTACCTGGTACTTTTCCCAACAACCCCACACCATTGTGTCATGGGAGAAATTTGAATCATGTTTCCTTGAGAAGTTCGGAGACGACAAGTCTACTGAATTTCTAGTCATAGAGATTTCTAGTTTAAGAATGAACCCCAAATAAAAGATCAAAGACTTTAATCAAAGGTTCTTGACACTAAAGAACCAAATCCCCACAGATTCGATGCCTGCCGAGAATCTTATTATCGCATATTATACAAAATCCTTACATCAAAACATAGTCATTTGGGTAAAGAGATCCAAGAAAGCCACATTGTTAGAAGCCTTCGAAGAGGCTAGTCAGATCGAGAAAGACATTCTCAGTTTAAAAGATACTACTAGCAACGAGACAGAGACTAGTTCATCTTCCAAAAAGAAAATCAATCCTCGCTAGACATTCCCAAAACAAAGCTCAACCTGAAAGTTCAGATTTAGAAAACTTACAGAAAGTCGTTCAAAAACTGTGCAACCAAGTTATATATTTGAAAAGGACGGCTGAAGAAGCTTCTTCAAGAAAAGGGCCTTACAAACCCCCTTTTAGAAATCCTTTTCCCACCAACTGACCTAATTCAAATACTGAAGGCCTAAATCTAGAAAGCCTGCAATTTTCTATTCAAATGATTCTAGAAGCACATGATAACTTGATTCCTCCCAAGATTCCTGAAGAAGTAGATGAACAAGAGATAGTAGAAGAAGATGAATCCTCTCCGAACATTTTTGGACATTTTTCGGATTACATTTTTCAAGCTAATTTCGAAACAGTGCACCCTTACAATACTAGGAGCAAGACAACAAATAAGTCTTCTTCTGAAATCACTACGAATTTGCCTCCAAAATAGTCTAAATCGATTGAGACTAAACAGAATTCAGTAAACCCAAGTTTAGATTATGATTTGGTTGAAGATTTAAAGAAGCTTAGGGCTAACATTTCTGTTTATGAATTATTAAAATTCCCTTTTCTTCTGCAAAAAATGCTACAAATATTGCAGAGAACAACAAAAATGGCAATCCAAGTAGTAACAAAGGTGTTCAAAACAACCCCAAAGTTCCTCAGAAGGCCTCTGCCAAAACCACATCCGAGCCTCACAATAAAAGAGACCTTCCTGTAAATAATGTAACAAATGTAGATAAACTAGTTTTAGAGGCTGCGAGTAAAAAGCAACAAGCTTCCACTATTAATACTCGCATAAATGTCCCTCCATTTTTGTTAACTTTTGAAATTTTCAATAGGAACGTACATAACTGTATGGTAGATTCAGGTGCGTCATCTAACGTAATGCCTTGGTCTGTTTCTCAAAAGCTTAATGCTGAAGTTCAACCATCCAGCTTGAAAATTATCTAGCTTGATCGAACTAGTGTTAAAGTGATAGGCGAATTAAGAAATGTGCTTATAAGATTGTCGTCTAATCCTAAAGTTCATCAAGTGATTGATATTATTGTTGTAGATATCCCATAAGTTTATGGTTTTTTTTTAAGTAGAGACTGGTCAGAACAATTACATGGCTATTTTGCGATAGATTGGTCTCACCTGTGGCTGCTCGAGAATGGAAAGCCCAATAGAATCAAGGTAAATCGTGAACGTTATTTGAATTTCATGGTGATTGATTTAAATGATCCCAATGAACCATTCGCTCCTTCTGCCGATTCGCCCGAAATACAAGGGATGGATACTTTTTTCGGTAATTTCATGGCCAAAACTTCCACCATCACTGACCCAGAACAACAGTATGAAATTTTGACATATACGCAGCCAACAACTTCTTCTAAGTGGACACATGAAACCGACGACCATTAAATATGGTCTCTCTATTTCGATGGGTCAAAATCTAAGGAAGGAGCTGGTGCATGGTGCGTGCTCATCGATCCAACAGGTAACAAGACTCTGATTGCTTGCAGGTTAGAATTCAAATGTACAAACAACATGACCGAATATGAGGCACTCCTGCAAGGCCTCCGAAAAGAATTAGATATGAACATTCAAAATTTGACTGTCTTTGGTGATTCAGAAATCGTGGTTAGACAGGTAAAAAATTCTATCCACTGTTTATCCCTGCACCTTAAAAGCTATCAAACTGAGGTATGGAATTTGATAAACAAATTTTCTACATTTAACATAAATTCTATTCCTTGATTGAATAATTTGGAGATCTATTAGTTAACGTTGCTTCAAAACTTTTTCCTGTAGAAGGATTATCTCCGAATGCATTTTCCGTCGAACTGTTGTTCAGACCGTCTGTTCCAGACAACATCACGAATTGGAGAGTCTTCAATGATGATCAACAGATTATAAGTTTTCTGCATATGGAAGAAACCTTCCAAGGTGCGGTGATCGACGAAGGTACCCATGACGAAAATCTTTTTGTTTTTACGGTAATACTAGATCTGAGATCTCTAGAATCTTTATCAGACATGGTAAACTCTATCCCAAAATCTGTAGTTAGATTAGAAAATTTTTATGATCTTCACGATAAGTTCAAAAAATCAGTGAACTGTAAAACGAATAGTTCCTCTTTGACGCATGTAAAGGTAAATTTGGGAACTAAAGACAACCCACAGTGAATTAATTTAGGGGTGGGGTGTTCTGAGAAAGAAAAATTAATGTTTATTAAGTTGTTTAGGGAATTCAAAGATGTTTTTTCTTGGATGTACGATGACCTAAAAACCTTTGATCCTAACATCATACAACATGTTATTCCCATCAAACCCCAAACCCAACCTTTTCAACAAAAGTTAAGGAAAATGCACCCAAAAATCGAACCAATGGTCAAGAAAGAATTAAACAAACTCCTGAATGCTAAGATAATCTTTCCAGTTAGGCACACACAATGGGTCTCTAATATTGTCCCTGTTCGAAAGAAGAGTGGTGAAATTCGACTATGTATTGATTTCTGAAGTCTTAACCGAGCGTCTAATAAAGACAACTACCCTGTCCCTCCCATGGAATAGATCCTTCAACAGGTATCTAGTTCTGAAATATTATCTTTGTTGGATGGTTTTTCAGGGTACAACCAAGTCCTTATGTCTCCTCCAGACCTACTCAAAACCACCTTTCGCACTCCATGGGGAACCTACGCTTATAGAAAGATGCCCTTTGGACTCATAAACGCCGGTGCCACTTTCCAGAGAGCTATGGCCATCGCTTTCTGAGGCTTAATCAATCAATCTATCGTAGTTTACCTGGATGATGTCACTATATTCTCAAAAAATAAAGAAAATCATCTAGCTCATTTAAGATCAGTTCTACAACGATGTCGTAAGTACGACATTTCTTTGAATCCTAAAAAATATATCTTCGTAGTAGAACAAGGTAAACTCCTCGGATTCATTGTATCGAGTGAAGGGATGATTATCGACCCTGAAAGAACTCAATTCATTTCGAAACTACCCCCTCCCTCATCAAAAAATTCTATGCAATCTTTCTTAGGTCAGATAAACTTTGTTAGGAGATTCGTCCCTAGCTTTTCAGAAATGGTGAGACCATTACAAAACCTAATAAAAAAGGATGTATAGTACCATTGGGGACCTTTAGAAAACCAAGATTTTGATTCAATAAAAAAGGCCATAATAGACGCTCCTTCTCTAATGAGCCTCGACTTTTCGCAAGACTTCACCCTCTACACATTTGCCTTTGACCGCTCATACGCTGCTGTCCTAACTCAAAGGAACGCTGAAAACAAAGAAGTCCCAATTGCCTTTATGAGTTCATCCTTTAAAGGGGAAGAACTTAATTACCCAGCAGTAGATCAACAAGCCTATGTTGTTTTCAAAGAAATAAATCACTTCCGATCTTATCTTTTGAAATCTAGGATGGAAATCATTGTCCCTTACCCGACTGTCAGAAATCTGTTAGTACAGAAAGAACTAGGCAAAAAAAGGAAAATTAGGTCACATCCTTGCAAGAGTATGACATATAAATCACCCCATCACAAATTGTAAGAGGCCAAGGGTTATGCAAATTGGTCGCTGATTCAACTGTAGGACAACAAGAGGAAAATGATATGTTAAATCCAGGACAACACTATCAAAATCAAATCTGTTGTGCACAAAACCCTGTTAGTCCTTGGTAGGATGACATCAAATTTTGTCTTATGCATAGATCAACTCCCTGTCACCTTGATCCCACAAAAAGGAGATCAATAAGATTAAAATCTTCTTCTTTTCAGCTGATTAATGGTATTCTGTTTCGTCAAAATTTTGATGGAGTACTAATGTGCTATCTTGAGAAAGATGAAGCGGAAAAAGTCTTATTGGAATTGCATGCAGGAGAAGCTTCTCTCCATTGATCATGTGTCTCTCCATTGCATAGTTATCATCCCCTTTTAAAACAATGACAAGGAGACATTTAATATTCTCTACCTTTCTGCAACTCCTCCTGTCAATAATTCTCCCCTTGAGGATTATAAATTTTATCTTGTGTATTTCAAGGGGCCGCTTCAAAATTGTTGCAAGTAAAACTTTGTACATGATCACTATTTGTAAGCTATTTACCATTGATCTAGGTAGGTCCTTCTTATGCTTTTACTGCTGCTGATCCAAACACTCAAGACCTAACCAGAGTTCTCTTGTCTCCATGCAGACTTCCCTTATCAAAGATGTTGTTGTATTTGTAGTTGGTGTACTTTGGGTGCTGTTAAAAACCCTTTTTTGGAAGGCTTCTGAATACACTTTGTTTACATTGACTTTTCATTGAACTGTACTAACTCTCCTTGAGATAATGATTCTTAATTTTGATCTTCAGATATTTTTGTTTCTGCAACATACAATCATATCCACTCTCCCCCTGAGCCATTGGTTTTGTTGGGCTCCCAACAAATTTCAATTGAAATCTTTATAGAGAAATGGGAATGAATCCCATCTTCCATAGGAGATAATCAAATGTATCTCTAGGTATGGGTTTGGTAAACACATTTGCAATTTGTTCCTTGGTAGGAACATACTCCAACTTGATAGTCTTATCATTCATTTGTTACCTCAAAAAATGATATTTGATTGGGATATGTTTTGTCTTTGAGTGCATCATTGGGTTCTTGAAAATACTTATGGCATTGGTGTTGTCACACAATATAAAAATTGGTTGCTTGTATTCTACCTTAATGTCTTGCAGGGATTGCTTCATGCAAATGATTTGTGTACAACATGATGGTGCTATAATGCACTTTGCTTCTAATGTGGATAAGGAAATTGAGAAATATTTCTTTCTTAAATAGGATACTAAACAATTTCCCAAGAATAATGCTCCATGACTTGTGCAATCTGCATCAGTGTATGTTGTTAGAGTAAAATTTTCTCCTTTTGGATACCACAATCCAAAATCCATTGTGCCCTTCAAGTGTTTGAGAATTCTTTTGACTACCATCACATGTGATTATTTTGGTGCAGATTGAAATTTTGCAACCAATCCAACAACTTGCATAACATCAAGAAATGATGAAATTACATATAAAAGGATACCAATCATTGATCTATACATGATGTGATATTCCTCTAGTGATTCATCATCCTTAATCAACTTGTAGCCTGTTATCATGGGAGTATTGACATGCTTGTAATATTCCATATTGAACTTTAACATTTCCTTAATGTATTTTGTTTGAGAAATGGATATGCCTTTATTTGACTGAGAGATTTGTATACCTAGAAAGAAGGACAACTCACCCAACATGGGCATCTCAAATTATTTTTGCATGTTCTTTGAGAACCTTTGACTAATATCATTAGAGTCTCTTCCAAAGATGATATCATCTAAGTAGACCACAATGATAATCATATATCCATTTTCTTCTTTGATGCAAATATTTCTTTCTGTAGTTCCTCTCTTGAATCCTTGCTACTGTAGTTACTTATCAAGCCTTGAGTACCAGGATTTAGGTGCTTGCTTCAAACCATCGAGGGATTTCTCTAGTTTGCACACATAGTCTTGATTTTATGACAACTGAAATCCCTCAGGCTATTCAATGAATACTTCCTCTTCCAAATTTCCATTTAGAAATGCATATTTAACATTCATTTTATAAACTTTGATACTCTTGTAGCTTGCAAATGCTAGGAATATTCTAATGGATTACAGTATGGCTATTGGAGAAAAAGTTTCATCAAAGTCTGCCCCTTTAACTTGAGCATATCATTTACATAGAATCCTTTCCTTATTTCTCACTACTTATCCATCCTTATTTAGTTTGTTCCTAAAAACCCACTTGGTACAAATTACATTCTTGTCTTTTGGTCTAGAAACTAGCTCCCAAGTTTCATTTTTCTCAATTTGATCTAATTCTTCATTCACAACATTAACCTAATTTTTATCTTTGCTAGCTTACTCAAAGTTCTTGGGTTCTATTTTAGACAGTAAAGACAAGTTTGCATGTTTTGGTGATCTTATCAATTGTCTTCTTATTTGGATACCTTTGTTGTTTTCTCCAATAATCAATTCTTCAAGGTGGTTCTTTTGAAAATATCTCGAAAGGGTCTTTGTGTCTTGTATAGGGGATTCCTCTTATTCTTCTACATTATCTTCCTCATAGTCTTTCTCTTCTTCTTCTCCATTATCTTCCTCATTGTCTTTCTCTTCATCACTATAGCTTGTTATTGCTGGCTATTCATTTGTTTGCATCTTGATCCTTCTAGGCTTTTAATCATCCACTCTTACATTTTCACTTTCAACAATTTTGTCTAATCTTAGATTTAAACATATGTAATATTTTCTTTGAGAGGATTACCCAAGGAAAATACCTTCATCACATCTAGAGTCAAACTTTCCAAGGTTGTCATCATCTCTTTTTATGTAGCATTTTCTTCCAAAAACCTTAAGGTGTTTGACATTTGCTGGCCTGCCTTTCCACAATTCTTATGGATTTTTGCCACTATTATCTTGGAGTTGTGCTCTATTCAAAATATAGATATCTGTGTAGAATGCATCCCTCCAAAATATATCTGACAGTTTATCTTGATTTAGCATAGTTCTGGCCATTTCTTGTACAATCCTATTTTTCCTTTCAGTGACTCCATTTTTTTGAGGAGTTCTTGCAGCAGAGAAGTGTCTTCTTATTCCATGATCTTCACAGAATTCATTAAACTCATCTGAGGTGAATTCTCCTCCATTATTTGACCTTAGGCATTTGATCTTCAAATCTGTTTCATTTTCAACTAATGCTTTCAATTATTTAAACTTCCCAAAGGCTTCTGATTTATGCTTGATAAAGGATAGCCAAGTCATTCTTGTGTAATCATCAATGAAAAACATGAAGAAATGGTTACCTTGTAGAGTTTTTGATTTAGTTTTCCCACAAAGATCAGTGTGGACGAGTTCCAATGGTCTTGATGTTGAATATTCCTTGGTTCTGAATCTCACTCTTGTTGTCAAAGATTAAATGTCCCGTTCTCTTATGCCATAACCAACTTTCATCTATCTATCCCACACAACATACTTCTCTTCCAATTTTATTTAGAATATATCCATTGTTTGGAGTTCTGATTGTTGTTGCTACCAATCTGCCAATATCTTATTTTCTTATTCTTCATTCCTGGGAGTTAAATAGGAGTCTGTGTCCCTGGTCACACAACGGGTTGACACTTAGAAGGTCATGCTTTAAATCTTCAACTAGCAGATCATTTTATGTTGTGGCCTTCTGACTTCCAAGGCTGACTTTACCTTTCCCAATTATCTTGGTAGATTTATTATCTCCAATTGAAACACTTCCTCCGTTCTCTCTCTTTAGCATAATAAATTTGTTTTTATCACCAGTCATATTCCTTGAGCATCCACTATCTATGTACCAATAGATTTCTTTGTTTTGAGCATGCATTGCTAAATCACATTCTTCATGAGAATTCTTCTCTTGTTCCTTCCTCTAGAATTTGGTGGTATTGTAGAAAACAATTTGTTCTTCAATAGAGGATGTATCAAAAGTTTGCAATCTTAAGATTTGTGACCAAAATTATGGCATTTATAACATTCAATATCGTAGTTAAACAATGGATAAAATGAATTCATGTTTCTGTTGTCAACAAGATTTTTGACTTTGTTATTCACAAAATTATTTCTTGGAGCATTATACATGCCTTCATTTCTTGGATATGATCTATAGTCTATTGCCTTATTTCCAAAATTGTTAAATGAAAAAAAGTTACCAAGAAAGAGATATTCATACTTGTTCATAGTAGGTATTCTTGGTGTCATCACCCTTCTGGATTCATTCTTCCCGTGAAGGACAATTGGCTTCTGTTGATCAGGGTTTGCTTCATTGGTGTTCTCATTCTGTTCAGTGGGATTGTTCAGTGCCATAGCATAGATCTTGGGTTACTCCTTGGTTATCTGTAATCTGGAGTTGGGATTGTAACCAAGTCTAGTTCTGTCGAATGGTGATCTTTGATTATTGAGCATATTGTCTAACATCATGGAAATTTGTTCAAATTTTTTACTATTGTTCAACTCATCTATAAGTACATCGATTTCCTTCATTACAAAACCATTTTCGTTTTCAAGTTTCTCACAATATTATTATTTGTTTTACAATTGACTCATTATTTCCTCTCTAACTTTCTTCTATTCTTCTAGTTGAGAAGCCATATTAGAATTATGTGATTTTTTTTTTCAACTGTCTATCCTTTCTTCTGAGCTTTTCTATTTCATATAGGGCACAAATTAATTCTCCTTCAAGATCAACATCCACATCATCATTTTTTCCAATCTATGGGATTTTGTTATTGTCTTCATCTTCATTGGACTCTATTTCTTGGACCATGAAGAGAACATCATCTTCAAATTCTTCATCACTTTAAGAACATGAGTAGTAGTCCTCTTTGGAATAAAGGTTCTTCTTTTTCTTGTGGAAGTATTTGTTTCTTTGACTTTTACCCTTCCTTTTTTCATTAGGGTTAAATTTATCTTGATATTTGTTATCCCTATTCTTATTATGAGGACATTTGGCTGCAAAGTGTCCTACTCAACCACAATTAAAACATTTGAAAAGAAGCATACCTTTGTATTTTCCAGTTCCTCTCTGGAGCCTTCTTACAAAGTTGTCTCTTCTGTATTAGGATTTTTATTGTGCAAAATGTAGGCTGGGAAAAGACCTACCCAATCCACAATATGGTGATAAACCCTCCCCTCACTTTAGTGAAGGAAAAATGCAACACAAGGGGGGAATCCAGGGTGACCCTAGGGGGAAATGAGATGGAAAGTGAGACTATGGAAGTGTGTTGGCCCTTGGTTATGGAAGTACATGAATATCAAGGAAGAAAAGGGAGAATGTGAACTGCACGGAAGACACAGTGATTGATACAGGGTCGAAATGAGAAAAAAGAGCAGAAAAGGCAAAGTGAAGTCCGAGAAAGAAACCCATTGGATGAAGAGATCGAGGATGATAGATCAGAAAGAAAGAATGATCGTGGAAAAATCAGAAAGCACAGAAAGCCACCATTGAATGCTTTGGAGCACTGCACGAGAAGGAAAGAAAGTCAGGCTAGCAAAGCCCTGAAAATATGGGTCAAGTTGACCTAGGGTTTTAAACACCTAGGGTTTTGGTATCTAGGGTTTTGGACACCTGGGTTTTGACCTAAGGATGTCAGTGAGTGATTGTAATGTATAAATAAGAACCTACATGAAGGGAGGAGGTTTGATCTAGTTGTTGTTGGTATGTTCTGAGAGATTATTGTTGTGTGTGAGAGAAGTGCTAAGTGGGAGAGCCTTCTGGTATTGTAAGATCTTCAGCTGGGTGCGAAGGTCAACCCTACAGTTGGGTGCATAGGGAGGGGAGAGAAAGAGAGGAGAAGAGAGAAGATCTGCTAACTAAGAGAACAAACAAGAACTATATTCTTCATCTCAATATATTATAAAGCATAGTTATGTGGACATATCCCTAGAGAGAGGGTGAACCACGTATATCTTGTGTTATGTGTGATTGGTATTTTGTCCCTGTCACTGATATACTGTGATTGCATTACTATTTTAGATATGATAAGTAGATGTGTAGAGTAGATCCTAGCTGATAAGTGATATATGAATGTTGTGTTGTTATTGTATTAGATCCACTTAATATTCCCCTTGGTTGTAGACATCTCTATCCTGCAACCCCCCCATAACTGCTTCAGGTTAGACTGCATTTGCTTCACAGGTGTTTCTAAAAGGGCCAATAGTTAGGGCTTGTTGGTGCGCTCTTGGAGCTGAACCCTGGGTCTGCCCCTGTGCCAACAAATGGTTCCGTTGTCGGGACGAGAATATTCTTGAGGGAATGTCAAGGTGGTTTCCATCAAAGACAGAGACTCAAAAGTGGATAGAGGATCAAGAAAAGGACTTCGATGAAGCCCAGAACAAGAACCCTAATCTTAGTACAGAGGATTGGTTGGAGAAATATATCTCTACTGATATACACGAGATTTTCTTTGGGGGAATCCATTAGGAGCTATACGAGTGGTTAGCTAGGTTAGCAGATACCTAGTTTGAGATTCGATCTAGTCCTCCTGTGGTTTGGATGTCAGAGCTGATCAAGAAGGTAAAGAGAGTTGATGACATCATATCACGAGTGGTAGATCACTGGTTTGATAACACCATTGGAGGGTACATCACCAAGTTGGTTGTTGACAAAGTAGAGTTATTTATCCAAGCCGAGATATATTTCTTCAAGGGACCTAGAGGGAAATGTTTACAGTTCCTGAAGTTGAAACTCAATGTGTTATTGCACGAAAAGAACATCTTGAAGATACAATAGGTTGGTCGGATCTAGAAAAGATAATGTTCAAAAATTCAGACAGTGACAATGACACAGAAGTTGGACATACACACAATGGAAAATCGTTCAGAGAAGTTCACCTTGTGAACTTATTCAAGAAGAACTACAAGGATGAGGGTTTCTACAGTGGAGAAGAGGTAGATCCAGTAGGCAAGGAGCATTCAGAACCTGCTGGGATGGAGGAAGGGAAAGCTGAAGAGCTTCGCTGAGAAGAACCTGAAACTTCAGGAACTGCATAGACTATTTAAGTAAGTTCTATTATCCCTCCTATTGATTCAATAATATTAAGCAATCAGAGTAATCCAAGCCACCAGAGCGTCCAGAGAACCGTCACTAGTAGTCCACCACTTACTCTATCAGGAACCCTAGGAAGATTTATGGCAAATGAGATGAGGCTTCCCATCTTTAGGGGAGATGGATCTGAAGATCTTGATCAACACTGGTTCCTATGTGAAGCCATATGGAATATTAAAAATGTCATTGATGAAGCTGTCAAAAGAAACCAGTTTAGTACCACTCTAAGAGATCGCGCACTGAGTTGGTACACGAAGCTTGTCCAAGGACTTGCAAAACCTAAGCCACTAAATCAGATTAAGAATGCACTGAGCAAAGTTCAAGAAACCCAAGTCAGAGTCACAATGTATTAGAGAGTTGAAAGAGATCAAGTAGAAGCTAGCCGAACCTGTTTGGGAATTCAATCAGAGATTCAAAACCTTAACAAGCCAATTGACTTTTCAGATCCTAGATGAGTAGAACAAAGAATGGTTCATCACTGCTCTCTTACCACACATCAGAGTTCCTCTAATGCAACAGAATATTGCTTCACAGTCTAAGGCGTTGGAGATCACCATGAAGCTAGAATCAACCCCTATGGGAGAATCCAGCTCAGGTATGAGTTAGATCTTGAGTCAACTAACTAGTTTGTCTCTGCAGGTTGAAGATATGAAGAAAGACAAGAGAAAATATAAAAGAGAAGACATCTAGTGTGTCAGGTGTAGATCAGAAGGCCATGATAAGGAACACTGTCCCCTATTCAATGAATACTTGGCTTCTAAAGCTTTGAGCCCTTTGAATCAAGTCACCTACCCTGATGCATGGTATGCAGAAATAGACATTGCCTTGGTGAGTACTATTACATGCAAAAGTATTTTCAGACACCCACAAATTTTTATTTCACGTTCTGTAAGTCCATGGGACATGATGATAGGGATTGTAGGGATTACGATCTCATGCATGAAAGGTTGAGAGACATATACAAGATTCAAGGTGAAGTACAATAAGAAGGAAACATTACATAGGATAACTCCCCAGGAAGAGGAAACTTCAATCCTCACGATGGATTCAGAGGATGAGGATGAGGAGGAGGTATGGATCGAGGCTGAGGACAGATAATATGTTATAACTATGCACAACCAGGACACCTCGCAAGGGATTGTCAGAACCCTTGTACTACTTGCAACTACTGTAGCTTGTTTGAACATGTTATAGAAGATTGTCCTATGATGCTATCTAAGCTTCAGGAAAGACGAGGACCTCAACATAACCCGCAAGTGAAACTGATATATGTTGAACCTAGAGTTGTTGTTATCACTAGAGGAGGCGTTGTTACAGGAGAAGACAGACTGATCCAAGGAAAGACGAGGACCTCAACATAACCCGCAAGTGAAACTGATATATGTTGAACCTAGAGTCGTTGTTATCACTAGAGGAGGCGTTGTTACAGGAGAAGACAGACTGATCCAAGGAAAGACTATAGAAGACTCAGGAATAAAAAAAGATACAGAGAAGATGCAAATGTTTGATGAAAATAAAGAAAGACAAATGTTTGAGGAGGCAATAAAATAACTCATAGGAGACCAGGGTTTCTCATAGAAGACACAACCAAAAGTGAGAGAATATGGAATGCCTCTGGCATTTGATCAGTCTTCTTTTCCAAAAGAAGTAAAAGAGGTAATCAAGCTCATGGAATTTCTATAAACTTGTATTAGGTTGATTCATGATGAAAGCACTCTACAAGAGCTACAAACTTTAATCAGACAATATGAACTAGGAAAGATAGACCCCTTACTGAATAGAACAATACATCAAATCGGTAAGAATAGAAGGACCAATAAGGAATTACATTTGAATGCTCAAATAGGAGAGTATGAGATAGATTATGTGGTCCTCGACTTAGGGTTAGAGGTCAATGTCATGATGAAGCAAAGATGGGCATTGATGGGAAAACTGAAGTTGATCTATTCCCCTATCAGGCTCAGGATGGCCAATCAACAAGCTCTAAGCCCCTTCGAACGATTGGAGCATGTCCATGTGGACATCGACGGAGTAAGAACGTTTTCATATTTTGAGGTAATTGAGATAGTTGATGATAGTTGTCCTTACTATTATCGGACTAATCGGTAGGTGCAAACACTAACAGATCTCCCTAGATCCACCTAGATCTAGATCAAAACAGAACAGGACATGACTCTTTCCCTAAGTTTTGACCATTGAATTAACTAGTAGCAAGGAACAAGTAACATACCTTTATATCACTTCCTAGGGTCTCTGTTGCTCCTGCTTCGCTCCGGTTCTCTTGTGAGGTTAAGGCCAAGAAACACAAACCAACCAAAGTGAAGATAGCAAAATATATTCAACAATCAACTTATGTGTATGGTCAAGGAATTACACAATAAAGTGAGAATAGATTTATGGGACAGGGACATGCCACTGTATCATATTGATTGAAAGTAAATATTACAACCTGATCGCCTTGATGTCGCAATCTTCCTTTCAATGGATCTTTGCTCCAACACACACACTTGCTCAATTCTTGGACGAAGAAGATCAACTCCTCTTGATAGACTTGCTAGATTCCCCAAGCTATTGTTCAGGCTAAGTCCTTCACACAATTGTTTCACCAATTCTCCAATGACTCTTGCTTAACCTTTTCCATGAGAATTCCCTCAATATATAGGAGAGAATGAGTTAGTTACTTTGATAAGAATAATCCCACAATATCCGGGAATCCAATACAAGGATAACCATTTGAATGCCAACCCATCCTTCTAGAAGATTCCCTTCTAGAAACATCGAGAATTCATCTTCTTTCATGATTTAGGAAGAGTTCGCACCCTAGCTATTCAACACAGTGCGGGAAGTTCACACCTTGGCTTAAGGAAGCATACGAGAATAAGGCATTCTCGCACCCAAATACATTAGCAGCCTGTGAACCTTCTTCAAAAATGAGTTTTCTGGGAAGAGATGAAAGTAACTTTTCTCGGGAGAAAGTTTTTATGAAGAGCCTGAGTACACCATCATCAATACATCATCATGATGACCAAAATCATGGGTAATAGAATTCGCCCCAAAGTATGAGGTTGGAATCAGTGACAGCCGAAAGACTTTGTAAGCTGCATGTGTGTGTCGGAAATCAGGAGCACACCTAATCGGAAACCTACGAACAACCAAGCATCTGCAGAATATCATATATACAATTTTGAGGTAGGAATTCCCATAATTAGATCATAGATGGATGACATTGTAGACATAGGTCATGGCCACCAATCATAAACTGTGGATCCATGCTGTCAAAATATAGCATAGCCACCAGGAATACACTGTGGATCTATGTGAGAAATTTCAAATTAAGACAACATAGCCACGAAACATAAACAGTGGATCTATGTGTCACAGATAATACATACTCCATCACAACCTGGACAAAGAGATGATATCCAGGGTCTTCAATCTCATCGCCAAAAAGTATGAATCTAACCATGTGATTACATGTGTTGAAGTCGAACATGGAAGAAACCACTTGATTACCGGTCATTGATGAAACCGTTAACAAGTGCGAGAGAAATCACCATTGATGTCAATGACTCCCAAGGTACTCTAGTACAATCCATCGAGTGTGAATGAATGAGTTGAAGTCCAACATTCAACAGAATCTTTCGATCAGGGGTCAATGATGTAAACCCACTATCGAAAGAGATGAAACCTGCCATTGAGGCATGCAAGCTCCAAGGTACCAAAGAATTTCTAAGTCTTGATTCCGGATAATGATATGAAGTCGACGGAACAAAACTCGTCACAGGAGGGCCTTGATGTATCCCCCATCAATTGACACGAAATGAGTAACATATTTTGAAGGTGAAATAGAGTATGATGTAAATTAGACTAAAAATAGGGAAGGTCGACACAAAGAGAATGGATAACTGCAGATGGCTGACTCAATATAGGTTTCAGATGGACTTCTCTTGAAAATATGAATGACACAACCAATGATTTGGCAACATTGACTCAAATACGACACAGGAAATGACCTTGTAGCAAATCGAATGAGAGACAAATGGATTTCCCAAACCGACTTCAAATGTAATGAATAGGGGGTGTCATGTTCAAGAGCGACACTTACTGCCAATCAATATGAAGATGAAAACATATCCCTTTCCCAAATTTCCCCCCACCATTTCTGGCAAGTACCTCTTTGTTTTTACGCAAGCTTGAGGAGGATAACATATGCTTGTTGATATAATCTTATCCTTTGGATAATTCCTTCGAAGTATGTTTAACGAACCCTAAGAAGGAGTGGTTCGGTCCCATTACGGGTCTTTCGATGTTTGTTTAACGAGTCCAAAGATAGAAAACTTGAAGGTTTTTCATGATTATAGAGTCTGGAAGAACACTTAAAAGAGAACTCTCTCACTTCCTTTTTCGTAAAATAGTCTGGATGAGACCGAAAAAGAGATAAATTATTGCTCACCAAACGCTTACTTCAGATACTTTATCGAGCGTGAAAATAGCAAGGTCGCTCGACTATCTTTTCATGTTTAGAGAGTCTAAAAAGAGCTTAAAGAGGACCCCAGGGGGGTTCCTTTTTCGTATAACCTTGTTGAGCCCAAAAAAGTGATAAAAGTATGCTCAATCGTGTTCTCATGTATTTTCGAGCGCAAGAACGGACAAAGACCATGCTCGAGGTTTTATACAAAAACCATAAAAAACAATCAAAACACGTGATGAAAAAGAAAAACATGTCTGTATCCCTGTATTTGACCATCAAAGTTGTTACACCTGCAAAAGTTACACTAAAAAAGGCATTAGGGATTAGGGTTTAATAGATAAATAATCATAAAAAACCAAATGACATAGTAAAAATAAATAAAAAGGATTAAATACTCTTTTTACCATATCATTTTTACCTTTCCACTATTTGAGCTCAAAAATCCCTCTTTTACCCTCAAAGTTCGGCGTCAGATTACGGGAGTTACGAGCGTCCACTCAGCGACAGTGGGGTAGGCTCTTTGTCCTTTACACTTTCATGGTTTAATTTTGCATTTCCATGGGTTAAAAATCCATTTTTGAATTGATTTTGTGAGCCCTACTTGAACGCTGCCATTCTCTCAGGTGGGCTACACAGGACCTATGCGAATGGGGCATTCTCACAGGTGAGCCCATAGCAGCCTCCGAGGTTCTCACACTGTGCACAAAGTGCACCGGTGATAACCGCAAATCTCAATTTTTTTTTTTTAAATTTACCCAATGAAAGAGAACCAAATCATGAAAAAAATTACTAATCTTCTCTTTGTGTTCCTTATGTAGATAATTGGCCATCAAAATGGTTCTTGAATGGCGTGAAAGGGAGAACGAAGAAGACAATGCAATTGCTGGAAATCATCCACCTACTATTGCTGCTTTGAGAGATTGTGGCCTCTTGAAGTACTTTCGTATCCCGGGCATGAGGGCCCAAGTCAGGTTATTAGAATACTTGGTGCGTATGTGGGATCCCGATCAACAGGTGTTTCATTTGGGGGTCCACACACTATCCTTAGATATTGAGGACATTTACTTATTGACTGGATTGTCATGATGGGGGTACTATGTGATCCTGACTGGTAGCAGAGGTGGTGGGATACCCATGAGTGAGTATTTCCGTTTACACTGTGTCCCCAAGGCAGAGAGAAAGAAAGGAAAAGTATCTATTTGGGGGGTACGAGATTTGACCCTCCATACTATCCTATTCACTATAGCTTGGATGGCTGGGAGTTCTGCTCCTCACATGGCATTACATAGTTACTTCAAGTATGCTATTAAGTGTACTGAACCTTGGGTTTTCAACTAGGCAGATGCAATGCTTCGTAGGGTAAAAAGACAGTTGACCAAATGCAGACGAGGCAACCTGATGCAATTCGGGTATGGATCTTTGCTAGTGTCCTTCTTCCTTGAGAGGGTTCCTTTACTAAGGCTGCAGGTTGAGTGGAATTTACCAGATCCCAGGGATCCATGGATGCTGAGATGGTGTCATCTTATGGATCGGCATGTAGCTGGACCGATCATCAAGTATGATGATACTTTCTTTGATTGGATTCAACCACAGATGTTGATGATTGATGACTATGCTTATTCCGGGTTGGATTTCCAAGGAGATCCAAACTTAGTACTACCAGAGGATGCTCAGTGGGGGGAACTTGGTAAGAAGTACACACATTTTTCTCTTTTTAAATGTTTTGTGAATTTTTTCATATTCAAATGTTTTTGTTTTATATGTTCATCCAAAGACTAAATACAAAATTGTTGTTGATGTCACAGATGTTGGACCTTACATACCTCCTGGTACTTCTCCCATTCAGCGGCGAGGAGAGGTAGCGGCAACGCCACAATATGCTGAGGATTATCAAGTGGTGGAACAAAATCTGGAGGGATTGACCGCAGATATTCCAGGCATGTCTCCGGAAGAGGTTCCACGACACGATCAATGTCATACTGTAGGAGTGTCAGGGTCTATGAGTCGACTGCTCCGTAGGGTTTCTCGGGCAGTCGTGTGTTACCGTGAACATCATCCATGATGTCACTTTGTATAAGCTATGAGCTTCAGATTTTGACATTTGGTCTTCGGGCAAACTTTTTGTAAAAAACTCTTTCGATCGTTATATATACAGACGCCTTCTACCATTTTACCTTATATTGTGTGAATATTGATGTGATTGATTTATAAATGATTCAAATGTCTGTCTAATACATAATTAGCCAATGCATCTGTTAATGTATTTAGACATCTAAGAATATGTTGATATTCAATGTAATCAAAGTAACATTCCAAGAGGTGAATTCACAAATACACCCGTAACAAAGTAGGACTTTGAATAGTGTAGACATTACTTAATTGTAGTACTACAAGCTGCGAATTGAGTCGTACAACCAAATGACGAATTTCGAGCGAGATAACATCAACCAATAATTCAATAACGATGCTATACTCTACAATGTTGTTGGTTGCATGACCGAGGCACACACCTCGTAAGCAGACAAGTTCATTTGTAGGGGTGTAAATTGCCCATGCAGCGGAAGCAAGGTTCTGAGTACTACAACTAGCACCATCAGCGAAGCCAATATACGGTAGCGAAGACTCTGACATCTGGAAATCAAACACAAAGTCACATAAGGGCAGAGACCAGATAACGACAAAAGCAAGCTATAGTAACACACAAGAAGTATGATACAATAAAAACACAAGTACTTGTGAACAGATGATTTTATGCATAGTACTTCTTCAAGTACAACCCATTCCTAGGCTCACTCAAAGGGATACCATTGTAATCTACTAACTCATAGGCTATTTTTTCCAAAACTCGTTGAACGATATAAGGACCTCGCCACATGGCTTAGAATTTCCCAGCTCCTAACATATCTCGATCTTGTTCATAGAGAATAACAAGATCACCTTTGGAGAAAATACGAGGCTTGACATTCTTGTCGTATTGGGCCTTGACACGCTTTTTCTGAGCTTCTATGACTAGGGTGGCATCGCGTCGAGTTTCGTCCAATCGCATAAGATACAATAGACGTTCTTCCTCAGCAGAAGTGTTGGGTAGGAGTTCAACAACTAGTTTTAAAGAGGGTATCTCACATTCAATAGGGAGAATGGCTTACACACCATAGACTAACCGGAAAGGTGTAAACCCAGTAGCGGACTTGATGGATGTACGGTACACCCACAATGCCGAAAATAACATTGTGTGCCAACTTGTTTTATGAATCCCTATCATTTTTCGGAGCATAGTTATGAGAAATTTGTTAATCACTTCGACTTGGCCGTTGGCTTGTGGATAATAGGGCGTTGAGTTATCATGGCGAAGACCCAACGTTTCAGTAAGTTCGGACATCATAAAATTCCTGAAGCGGCTATCGTGATCAGTGACGATAGCTTGGGGAACACCAAAACGAGCTATGACGTGATTCAAAATGAATAATGCTGCGGTCTTTCCAGTGTTGTCAAATGTCGGCATCGCCTCGACCCATTTCGTAAAGTAATCAACGGCTACAATGATGTAACCATGCCCCCCGGTTGAGTGAGGGTGACATGTCATGAAATTGATGCCCCATTTCGCAAAGGGACCAACTGAGACCACAGGGTGAAGAGGAGTAGGATGTGACCGAATCTTATTATTATAGGTCTGACAAGCATGACATTTTTGAACTGTGGTAATGCAGTCGTTAAATAAAGAAGGAAAAAAATACCTTGCTCATAGGATCTTCTGAGTAGTAGCATACCTAGACATATGACCACCACATGCTCCAGAATGGTAGTCATTCAGAGTGTTCTCATCTTTTTCAAACATTAGGCAACGTCGAAAAATAGAGTCAATCCCCTGACAAAAAAGAGTATCCCCAAGAATAATGTAATGACAAGCTTGATAGCGTATTTGATGTCGTTCAGTACTGGACAAAGTTGGTCAGAAAGTCTGGGTTTGGAGATATATAATGATATCCCCATACCAAATATCATCAGTGCTAATAAGGAAAAGAGATTCATCAGGTAATGAATCAACTGCTACATTTTCCATTGCAGAATGGGGAAAGTCGCATATCAACTCAGAAAAAACTAAGGACTTATTGGACTTGGCATGTTCGAATTCCAAGTCAAACTCCTAGAGTATCACAATCCATTTGGAGTATTTTCCCCCTAGCAATTGACGTGTCAGAATGTGTTGCATAGGGTTGCCATGAGAAATCACCGTAGTCTTGCGTGAGAGGATATAGTGCCAGAAGAACTGGACGGCTTGAACGGCAGCCAAGGCCAGTTTTTTGACATGTAAATACTTGATTTCAGTAGGCGTGAGACTTCGACTCAAGTAGTAGATAACATGTTCGTCGTTAGCATCATCTTCTTGGATGCGAACCATACCAATAGTGTACTCTGAGGCAACAAGATAAAGGAAATAATCACGACTGTAATCGGGAGGAAAAAGAAGCGGAGCATGTGTTAGGGACAATTTCAAAGCTTCAAAAGCATTGTTGGCAATGGTATCCCAGGCGAACTCTGAATCCTTCATTAATAGCTGCGTAAATCCATGGGTTATCTCAGTGTAATTTGGGATAAAACGACGAAGAAAGTTTGATTTCCCCTACAAACTTTGCAACTGGCGAAGTGTAGAAGGAGGAGGGAGATTAAGGATCGCCTCAACCTTTAAAGGATCCACCTGGATCCCTTGATGTGAAATGATAAAACCTAGAAGGTAGCCAGATTCCACATAGAAAACACACTTATGAGGATTCAAACGTATACGGTAGAACCGATAGTGAACGAAAATGGCTCAGAGGTGAGTTGGGTGATCGACTCTGCGCATTGAATGAGCGGGTAAATCGTCCAAATAGGGTTGAACGATATGCTTGATATCATGAAAAGCATAAGACATAACGCATTGAAAAGTTGCGCCAACGTTCTTGAGACCGAAAGGAAGTTTCCAATAGGCAAAAGTACCCCAAGGACCAATAAAAGTAGTCTTATGTTGATCCTCGAAAACAATGTTGATTTGATTATATCCGGAGAAACCATCCATGAGAGAGAAGATTTCACTTCCGGCGCAGTCATTGACAATCTGATCGACGAAGGGGGTAGGAAAGTTGTCCTTTGGAAAAGATTTGTTTATATCCCTATAATTGACACATACATGAATGGTACCTTGTTTCTTGTCAATCGGGACAAGATTGGAAACCCAGTCTATGAGAGCCACCAGATAAATAAAGCCAGCTTTAAGAAGTTTCTCGACTTCGAGCTTTATAGCAGCTGCTTTACGTGGGTGAACTGGACGAAGGCGTTTCCAGACGAGTTTAGAATCGGGGTATGTCTTGATCTCATGTATCACAATCTCAGGGTCGATACCCGACATTTCTTCATAGCTCTAGGCGAAGATGTCACGAAATTCTTTGAAAAGGGACATATAGGTGACTATTTCGTCAGGGGAACACGAAGCTCCAATATGGACATTTTCAATGATTCTAGTTTTGACGTATATGTCAATGGGAATAGTGGATGAGATATTACTTAAGTTCCCTTTGGAAAACACATCGTGTGCAGACTCGGGAACAGTCGAGATGACGACAACGGTCGACGGAGTTGAGATCTGTTGGTAGTTCTCAAGAGTATGTTTCTCCAGAAAGAGGATGGAACAATGATGCCCATCGTCCCAAGGGGTGTCCTCCATGACGGACATGATCATCTCGTCAGTAGGAAAAATGACACAGAAAGGATAAGGAGACAATGCATCAAGAGAGGGGATAGCAGGAGTTGTCGATTGAATGGCTTGATAGGCGGATTCAACTGGACTTAACGACATTTCATCGCCGAAACAAAGATGATCTCCAGGTCAGGGACTATCCAGGGGTCATGAGACGTAGGAAGTTCGTGAGGCAAAGTGGAGATCATGTTGATAGAAGAAACAAATGAGTGTGGAACATCGATCGGTGGAATTGGGAAAGTACCCATTAACGAAGAGTCCTTGAGAAGGCCTACATCGACGTTCTCATAACCCGGTGGGGTTTTAGCGATAAATGGTACGTTGCCAGTACGGGTATCGGAATTGAAGAAGGCTAGTTGATCAATGGTGACAACCTTACCTTGATGTGGTAAACTTATCACATGGAAAAGGGTCGACACAATTGCACACATGGAATCGATCCAACTGTGGCCAAGCATAAGATTATAATCAAGGGGAGCGTCAAAGACTTCCACTTCAACTTGGACCATTTTTCCTTCTAACGTGATGGGAAATGAAGGAAGAACACTGTAGGGCTTAAAACTGGAGCCGTTGAATTCTTTAAGAGTGTTCTGGGATTCAGTCAAGGAAGGAGAGACAATGGATTTCCAACAAGCAAGAGACATGACAGACGTCAAGGCACCCTCGTCGATGACGGTTCGACAAATGTTTTTGTCAATGACAACCACTTGGATTTAGAATGCAAGTTGAGGGGGTAACCTTGGAATGTGGTCTTCCAAGTCAAAGATTATGAAATTTGTATTTGATGGATCAATTCCACCGATAGCTTTCAACAGTGCCTTATGTTGTGCGGGACAAGTTTGAAGGACTTCAAGGGCTGACATCGTAGAAGTTGCTTGGGCCAGATCTTCAACAATGTTGTAGTTCTGGGCTGCACGAGCATGAGGATTGAAAGCCGATTTTTGAATGATGCCCTTTGGGGGGGGTCACAGAACTGTGTCAAGGCTCGGTCGTTCGAGATGAAGAGGACCGTTGGTAGGTGGAGTCGCTGGAGAGGGTTGAACCAAGGAAGGGGGTAAATCATCAACCTTCTCCTTAGAGGGAGAATAATCTTTGGATCGAGTAGTGAGTGCAACGTTGTTCTTCTTAGAATCGCCAGTACACATAAAAACATAGGAGGTGGTAGAAGATGAGGGTTGGTCATGGATGACCAACTGAGCCTGTTGTTGAGATGGGAAGGGTTGGGACAAAACGACCGAAGCAGGTGGTTTTGGAGCTCCTTGAAGGAACTTAGTGACCTCGGCACATCATGGACAATCCTTAGTGTAGTGATCATCACCACAGATAAGGCAAGGGTATCGTGGTTTGCGCTTATCCTGATCGTCAATAGGGGTAATTTTGGTTTTCTCTGCTAGAGAATTATTTTTTCCCTCCTTATTCTTACCTCTCCCCTTTTTAGATTTGTTTTTACCGGCTGGGGTAGATTGAACTGCATTTACCTCAGAAGTCTTGCCGGTGGGAGGGGAAGGAGACGGAGCATTTTGAACATTAGAAGAAGCAGATTTAGGGGTTGTGCTTGAAGCGGAATGTGGTTGGGACTGGGTAGAGCCAATCACACCATCAACTGCATGTGAGGCAGTTGGAGTAGTTGAAGTGCTAGAAGTATTAGGATGAGGTAATTCAGGTAGTAAATCATAAAGAGTTCTCGTTTGTGAGTAAATGAGGTCAAGATATTGAGCACGACTTATAGCCTGCTCTTCCGTGACTATGCCACCCATGGAAATATCCTTACCTATGTCGTTCACAAATGATTTTGTGAACCACTCTGCCAGCAACTGATCGGGGAGCTCAAGTTTAATGAGACGTCATCTCCTTCTCCACTCATGGATGTGATCAGATATATGAGTGCCTTTGCTTTGTTTGAAGGAAGTCAAAACTCAGTCACGGTGTCATAATGGATCGGTAATTTGTAATGCGTAAGGAAATCCATAGCTAGGGTGTTGAAGTCAGAGAAGAAACCTTGTGGCAATTCGATATACCACTTCGCAGCAGAACCTATGAGGGTTCATTGAAAAAGACGTAAACGAATAGAGTCATCCATCAACGAGTTGGATGAGCACCATAAGTGAAAAGTCATAACGTGATTGTTAGGGTCCTCTCCCGCTTTGCCATTGAATTTAGGAATGTCTGATGGAAGCTTGGATGGTATAACAGGCCATTGGGGAGAGTGACGAATATGATCATTTAAAATCCTTGACAAATACGGAAGATCCAAAGTGGTGAGAAAGGGTAACTATCAATTCACCTACGGGTACTGGTGGCTTTGGGAAGGAAGCCCTGTCGGCAAACCAGTAGGACCATAGGCAGTCTGCATATAATGTGAAGACCCAGGCATATTCGGTGGTGGTTGGAGAGGATAGTAGCTCATAGGAGTATACCCTAGAACAGGGGCTTGAGTTTGAGCATTCGCCCCCCAAATGGGATTGAACGAACCTGGATATGGTTGGCCCATACTAGGGGGTGTTACGGACGCAGTTGGGAATTGCTGCCCCCTAGACGTTTGAGGAGGATTTTGTATCAACTAATTCCAATAATAGGCCAAGGATGGAGGTATGTTTTTCCCATAAGGTGGGGTCGGTCCTCCCATCGAAGGTGGTGTTCCAATTGGGGGCAATGTTCCAATTGGAATTTTCCAATTGAGAGGGGGTTGACTTATACTACCTTGATGAAATTTTCCACCACTCGGAAGCTGGTAATTTGGATTGAATGATAAAATAGCGCCACTAGGATTAGGATTGCCAGTAGAAGATGAAAAAGGTCCTCCAAAAGGAAATTGAGGGAGTGTTGGAACAAAACTGAGAAGAAAGTGTCGAGAAGAAGAAGGACCACTAGGAGAGCCGGATGGAGTTTGTGTAGGACTAGGAATGGAAGCATTCAACCCACGGTATCCAGGTGGTAGTGTCAGAATGACGTTGAGCGTTTGTGGTGTGTTGATGGGAGCAATACTAACCACAGTAAACCTGGTTGGAACACTCGTAGTAGCTGCGCGATGGGCCATTTCGGTAGGGACTGTAAAATAATAAGCAGTAGTCACCGATACTGTCTCTGTACTAGAGATTTTAGAAATCACAGGAGGGTTGATTTTAGAAATCACAGGTGAACCTGGACCAAAAAGGTCCCGTTGAAAAACGCCCGTAGACCGAAAAGGATCTTGGTCCCCAAGTCCAGACGGAGATCCAGAATACACAACAATTAAGTCTCCGGAAGATTTTTCTCGCATAAAACATCTCTCAGAATCAGGGTGAAGTCGAAAGTCCTCTCTAGTATTGGTAATTCGAAAATGTTCTAGAGACTCAGTGCGTTCCACTTGTGGTGCAGTGACGACTGTGACTTCACTCTGCCGAGGAGATCCATCAGGTGTACTAGTAGGCAAGGGTTGAGAACCTTCTAGATGCTTTGGAGATAAACCCTGAATTCTACGTGAATGACGCGGAGGAGCTATTGTAAACGAGTGACAAACTTCATGAAGAAAATCCTATGGTCAACTTTGAGAAACAAACAACACGCGCTAGTAAACAAAATCTAGGAAGCAACACCAAGCAAACAAGACCTTCTAATTTCGAAGCCACTAGTTGGTGATGAAATCCAACGTTGCAACAACAAGATGAGAAGGAGATGGGCTAGGGTGGAAAAGTTAAGCTGACGACCTGCTTAACAGACTTACACCCTGGTGCAAGCTCCCACACATAATCGTGGGTATACCCTCCAAGGAGCCCGAGTGAGTTTGGTCAATGTCAATTCCAGGTATCGTGAAGACTTTCCCCTCCACAGTCACCTTGGGAAAGAACCTAGAAAGATATGCCACTAAGGGCACCACCAACAACAATGAAGCCTGGGGGAACAATCGACAGTCCGATCCACACACAAGGGAAGGGTATCTAGCCCGAAATCAACTCAAAAGGCATCCACTCATCATTGTGGGTATACCTTCGAGTGACCCCCATAATACGTGCAATCTCTACACTGATATCAACAAAGCAGGGTGAGTAACTCTATCAATATCAATGCGACCTCATGCTTGACCCTTGTGTGAGAAGGGCTTCCCAAGACAAGATGTTGCAAATGGAATTTAACACTCCCTAACACAAGATGTTATTGTGTGTTTTGTGCTTTTGGAGAGTGTATCTCTCTTTCTACTCCAAAGCACTAGCCTAGCTAAATGTTGGTGTAATAGAGCCCTATAAAAGAGTTACTAGATAAATTTTACAACTGCGCAATGTTATGAAGAGCCGTTGTTTACTCAAAGGAAACGAAGGTGAAACTTATGTTGTATGAATCTGACCCAACAATGCATGGATGAGAATGAAATGTATCAATTTTCGTTCAATGAATCCTATGTATGGGAGGGAAAGATAAATTTTTCCAGATCAACCTTGAACTACAATGCAAAATTTCCTTTAAAATGCAAATGCAACAAAGCACGCATCAATAACAATTCTCTATTGCTTCTTTTTCAATAATTTCAACAATTGATTCTCAATGTTTTCGAAGACGAAAAAGATTTTTTGAAAGAAAAACTTTTGTTCACTTTCCAAAAAGGACTCACACCATGATAGTGAGAGTACTGAAAATAAAAAACCAATGAACAAGCAATGATAAAAACCCAATCCACTCTTTCAATGAAAACAAAAATAAAAAACAAACCAATATAGTCTTTTCAATCGCATAAGAAAAAAGATCTTTCAAACAATAAGAAAATGATAAAGACCAAGAAAACTCAACTTTCAACTGATCATCGGTCCTTAACTAATCAAACACACTCAAATTCTAAAATCAGAGAGTATGGTGTTGCCAAGAAAAGTCAAGAAACGGAAGTCAAGACAAAAGTGACAAGAAGAGACTTGAAATCCTAAGACTGTTCATGCACGCGAACGAAGACAGAAAGACATCAATCAATGGTCCAAGAAACTCTTATGAGGCACCTAGACTGATCTGGGCAATTGAAGATGCCAAAACTCAAATCCAAAATTTTGAAAAAATGAGTTCGCAGGCTGGCAATATTACACAGTGCGAGAATTAGGGATTCTCACAGGTGGCCCTTAAGCAGAGTGTGAGAACCTCGCACTGAACCTAAAGGAAGAATGCGAACTCTATGGATTCTCGCAGGCTGTAGTGAAGTGCAGTGCGAGAACCTCTTAACTAGTCAAATTTTTGGAAAATGAAAGAAAATTTGAAAAAGCCTCTGGACCCAGAGGGTCTATCAGGATATCTTGAAGACTCAGAGATTGATAGGAAAGGAGAAAAGTAAAACAAGAGAAAATGGCCACAGAAAAATACCAAAAGCCACGAAGAAAAATGGGATGTTCCCCAGTGGAGTCGCCAATTTTGTTATCGGACTAATCGGTAGGTGCATACACTAACATATCTCCCTAGATCCACCTGGATCTAGAACAAAATAGGACAGGACATGACTCTTTCCCTAAGTTTTGACCATTGAATTAACTAGTAGGAAGGAACAAGTAACATACCTTTATATCACTTCCAAGGGTCTTTGTTGCTCCCACTTCGCTCCAGTGCTCTTGTGAGGTTAAGACCAAGACAACACAAACCAACCAAAGTGAAGATAGAAAAATATATTCAACAGTCAACTTATGTGTATGATCAAGGAATTACACAATAAAGTGAGAATAGATTTATGGGAAAG
>JZKD02S1749189.1:63911-85932 GCA_000966675.3 Picea glauca | reverse complement strand
TATAAGGAGAAAGTGAAGATTGAGCTCGATAGAATGCTGGAAGAAGGGATTATAGAACCTGTCAAAGAGTCATAATGGATTAGCCCTATGGTGGTGCAAGATAAGAAGACATGAGTGATCAGGATATGCATAGATCTCAGGAAGCTAAATTATTCTTGTTTGCATGACCCCTTCCCTACACCATTCACTGACGAAGTGTTAGATAATGTGGGAGGCCAGGAAGCATATTCTTTACAGACATATTTTCAGAATACCATCAGATCCAGATTGCCAAGGAAGATCTCTATAAGACCACATTTGCAACAAAATGGGGATCCTACCAATATACAGTGATGCCACTTGGATTGAAGAATGCCCCAACCATCTTTTCCAGGGTGGTGGTCGAAGCATTCAAGGTGTTTTTGCATAAATTTCTAGAAGCATATTTTGATCATTGGACTGTTTTTAGTTTACTGAAGAATCATATTGAATGTCTAAGGCTAATGTTGGATAAATGCAGGCAATGTCAAATTTCCTTAAACCCAAAGAAATGAATCTTATTTTCACCATTTGGAGTGATGTTATCTCATATTGTATGCAAGCAAGGGTTTCTGGTAGATCCATCCAAAATTTCCATTACAATTGATCTACCACCTCCTACTTAAGTCAAACAGTTGTGCACTGCGCTGGGACACACAGGATACTACAGGAAGTTTATTAAAGGATATGCTCAGATCAGAACACCTATGGAGACACTGTTGAAGAAGGATTGTCAGTTTAGTTGGACAGAAGAATGCCAGCAGAGCTTCGACACACTGAAACAAAAAATGGTTACTGTGCATATTCTAGTTTTCCCATATTGGACAAAGGAGTTTCATGTGCATGTCGATGCGTCTTCCATTGCTTTAGGAGCATTGTTAGAAAAATATGGAGAAGGAGATATTGACCACCTGTTAGCTTTTGCTAGCAAGAAGCTATCAACTGCTAAGATTAATTACACCACCACTGAGCGATAAGGGTTAGCCATGGTGTACGCATTGAAGAAATTTCATCACTACTTGTTGGGAGGACACTTTAAGATGTTTACTGATCACTATGTGCTGAAATACCTAGTCAACAAGCCAGTGTTGGGGGGAAGGATATGCAGATGGATTCTGCTATTCCAAGAATATGACTTTGAGATCGTAGTTAAGCCAGGAAGAATGAACAAAGGTCCTGACCACTTGTCAAGGTTGGAACATGGCAAAGAGCCGACCAATTTGGAGTATACACTACTGGATGCACAGTTACTGGCCATTAGAAAGTTTGATGACCACTTCATAAATATAGTCCAATTCCTATCAACAGGAATGACACCTAGTGAGTATATAATTCCTCAGAAGAAATAGCTAGTAGTGCATGCTGTAGAATTCTCACTTATAGCTGGACATCTATACAAGATGGGACCTAATAAGATATTAAGAAGATGTGTTATGGAGACAGAGCGACCACTAATCCTCGCATAAGCTCATGAAGGCATCACAAGAGGACATTATTCAGGTAAAGCAACTGCGCAGAAGGTTCTTAGCATTGGCCTTTGGTGGCCTACCTTACATAGAGATTCTAAAGACTATTCCAGAGCCTGCGACATATGCCAAAGAGTTGGGAAACCATCCTGGAGAGATGAAATTCCATTAACACCACAACTGATCCTACAAAAATTTGAGAAATGGGCCATTGACTTCATTGAATCTATAAACCCACCAGGAAAATGTACATGAGCAAGGAACATAATTACAACAATAGAGTACTTGACCAAATGGGCCGAAGCAAGAGCATTCAAGGACTGTAGCGCAACTACAACTGCACCCTTCATATTTGATGACATCATAACCAGGTTTGGATGCCCAAAGATCTTTATGAGTGATCAAGGCACACATTTCATCAATAAGACAGTTGAACCCCTGACTGAAGAATTTGTAGTCCACCATCAGAAGATCACACTGTACCATCCACAAGAAAATGGGACAATTGAAGCATTCAACAAGATTTTGGAGACAACACTAACCAAGATTTGTAGTGTGAATAAGGATGACTGGGATTTAAGAGTACCGACAGTATTATGGGCCTATAGAACCACTTGCAAGAAGCTTACATTGAAGCCACCTTTTAAGTTGGTATAAGGCCTTGAAGCTGTTGTTCCAATGGAATATTTGCTACCAAGTCTAAGAATTGATTCCTTTACAGATATGGATGACCTTGGCGTTGTTCACGAGAGGCTTGCACAGTTGGTCGAATTGGAAGAAGACAAATTTGTTGCAGGATTTCATCAACAAGTACATAAGGAAAGAGAGAAGGCCTATCATGACAGGCACATCAAGAAGAAGACATTTAAATAAGGTGATCTAGTACTGATGTATGGCAATAAATTTAGAAAACATCCTGGGAAGTTCAAAACGCATTGGCTAGGGCCATATGAGATCACCTATGTGAGAGAAGGAGGAGATGCACAATTGAAGACTCTGAATGGAGACTGGAAGGAAGGATTAGTGAATGAGAGCCAGTTGAAATTGTAATATGATAACCAGCTGCCCCTCAACTCTCAGTAAACACAAGAGGAAAAGGGTCTAGGTACCAGGTGTAGTTGAAACTGGGTACTAGACACAGAAAAGACAGTCTGCACAAGGAAGGAGAGGAGGCATCAAACAAAAATCAGAGGCTACACTGTGTAGTCTAAATTCGAAGTAAAACAGGATGCTTAGATCTGAAGTGCCTCGGGATGAGTCACAGGTGAGTGTTGGGGGCATGTTGGCCCTTATTTATGGAAGTACGTGAAGATCAAGGAAGAAAAGGTAGAATGCAAACTGCATGGAAGAAACAATGACTGATACTGTGTCAAAGTGAGAAAAAAGAGCATAAAAGGCATAGCAAAGTCTAAGAAAGAAAGCCATTGGACGAAGAGATCGAGGATGATAGATCAAAAATAAATAAGGATCGTGGAAAACTCAGAAAGTGGATAAATCCACTATTGGATGCTTTGTATCATCGTGCGAGAAGGAAAGAAAGACATGCCGATGAAGCCCTAAAAATACGGGTCAAGTTGACCTAGGGTTTTAGACACCTAGGGTTTTGGACACCTAGGTTTCGACCTAAGGATGTCGATGAGTGATTGTAATGTATAAATAAGAACCTACATGAAGGGATGAGGTTCGATCTAGTTGTTTTTGGTATGTTCTGAGAGATTATTATTGTGTGTGAGAGAAGTGCTAAGTGGGAGAGCCTTCTAGTATTGTAAGATCTTCAATTGGGTGCGAAGGTCAACCCTGCATCTGGGTGCACAGGGAGTGGAGAGAAAGGGAGGAGAAGAGAGAAGATATGCTAACTAAGAGTGCAGATAAGAACTGTATGCTTCATCTTAATATATTATAAAGCACATTTATGTGGACGTAGCCCTAGAGAGAGAGTGAACCATGTATATCTTGTATTATGTGTGATTGGTATTTTGTCTCTGTCACTGATATACTGTGATTGCATTACTATTTTAGATCTGATAAGTAGATGTGCAGAGTAGATACTAAGTGGAATATGGCTTATAAAGGAGTCTCTGAAGTGATCAATGGTTTCCAAGAGTTCGAGTATATGCAAAAGATGATTATACTTGCCCAAGACACAAGAAAAGATGAGATACAAGCCCAACAATCCAATGGACAAGCAAGTGAAGCTTCTTGTCCTAATTGGCAACAGTATATCAATTAAATAAATTGAATAACTGCTAAACAAGTCACTAAAAGTCCAAGTAAATATGCAAGAGACTAACTAACAATTACTAGTGAAACTCAAGTATGATAGCACAAGACTTAACAACATTGAAAGGCTGTTTGATGTAAGTATCGAAGAGATATTTCTGCAGCCTTATGTCTGTATCAAACAAGTGCTACTACAGAAAATTCCAACCACCAAAACTTGCAAGTAAACCACCCAAAATAAGCACACAAACTAGTAGATTAACTTGTCATCTTTCTAACAAAATTTCACTGTTAGAACATGAGGAAATTTAGAAAGTATGAAGTGATTTGATGCATCCCTAATGTTTGTAGCTTAAATTTATTACAGCAGCAATAAATCCTTGGAGAAAGAAGATGCTCTAGTGGCCTTGAAAAACTTTTAGCATGCATACAAGATTCCAACTTAAATAATTTCAATATCTTGTAATTCTACGCATCCCAATGCAATTCTTTTATTTCTCTAATGCAAGAGATTAGTGAATTTAACTATTGGGTTATGGAGTCTTTAAAAATGAAAGAGATATTTGTGCTACTTCCTTGAGGGTGTAAGCCCTTTTACTCTCCAAGGAAAGAAAAAATAGCTAAGGAAAACCCTAGGACGGTGCAAACAATTTTAGTCCTCCTAGTATTCCTTTGTGCAACAAATTATTCCAAGACAATTATGATGGGTTTAGTGGGGTTTTGTTCCCTTATACTCCCAAAAATATTATCAAATTGACATTGTAACCAAGAAAAGAAACAATAAAAAGAGAGATTCCTTACCTAGTCCAAGCATTAACAAGATAAACTCCTTTTAACTAATAAAATCCACCATAAAAGAAAGAAATAGTCTCCAAGAAAGATAACACCTTACTTATCCATCCAATATACAAGACAAACCATCACATGAGAAGTCAACAAAGAGAGATAGAGAAAATTACCCAAAAGGGGCGCAAATATCATCCAAAGATCATCTCCAAGATGGGAGAGTTATGATAAAATGACAAGAGTTTGATCTCTATTTATACAAATCCTCCTAAAAGTGTTTGCCCACTTAATTTTAGATTAAGCAAAAAGTAATGGGTCAACAACCCTTTCTTTTCCCCTTTACATTATCAAATTCAAATTTAACTTTAAAAAATGCACATAAGAAACCCTAATGTGATGCCATCCCTCTTCTAGGGTGACTTCTTGACACTTTTTTGGAAGTCGTTGGAGTTGAAGATGGAATTTGTTGGGTCTTCTAGGGCCTCTCTCTCATGTGCTAGGGTTTCATTCTTCAAGCGATGCCTCCTCCCATAAATATGTGCCAAGTGTCCTTCACCACCCAAACCCTAGCCCTAGGGTGATGTCAAGCTACTCAAATGTGACATTTTAGCCTTAAGAGCAAAACATTGGGCTTGAAATGGGATAAGATAGATCCTTCAAGTTATCTCTTAGGCCTCCAAAGGATACCATCATAGTCTAATGTGTGGGCCATGGTATCCTTCCTATGGTATTCATGCCCCAAGGAAGCCCAATCTAGGCTTGTTCTTCCAAATATGTCCACCAAGCAAGGTCCTACAAAGACAATGAATATTCCCTACATGGATCTCAAGTCAAATGCATCATGATAAGTAAATAAAATCAATAAAAGAGACACCCAATCATGTGCATCAAAAATCACCTCATCAAACTAAACAAGTGCTCAAATACCTTATGCAATTTTCCAAGTTTGGGTATGGGAGGGTTGACAAAGTGACTTGTTGGTACCTCAAGTTTAAGAGTGTTTCCCAAGTGGACCCCTCTCTAGTTCATGTGGAGAAAGTGACATGGATGGGGGTAAGAATTTTGGGCATGGGGTTCATGACATACAAGGGATCATAATGTCTCATTTATGGGTTCCTTTGTAGAGGGTGTGTTGTACCTTCATTTTCAATGCAACCTTTTTCCAAGCCCATTTATTGCCTTTTCTTGTTTTAAGATGTTTCCATGTTGAAACCAAGGTGGGGATTCTACCTAAGAATGAAAAAAAAATCCCACCTTGACTCTACACTGGTCACATTATTCTTCCCCAAGTTGAATACAATGTGTGGGGCTTCTACCTAAGCATGAAAACATTGCCCACACACGCTCCACCTTAGTTGGCATTTTGTATTAGTTATTTTTCATGGGTCCCATCAATTTATTATGAGAGACATTTCATTATCCTTGGGATCCCTAAGCGAGCATCTAGAAGGTTCATTATTTTCTTTTGTCTTTTTCCAGCTACAGGATTTTGGGCCTTCAACCCCTTCTTCCCATGAAATGAGGGACAATCCCTTCTTGGGTCAGTACACCTGAAAATACCAAAAGATAAGAAGATGAGGGGATGAAGTGTGGAAAGTGGAAAGTATGGTCAGGAGCGATATAATGTTCTGTCAAGGGGAGCTCTCAGTAGCAAACCTATCCCTAAGGGTGACCACTTACTAGGGCACAATATCAACCACCAAGGTGAAACAGGGAAAATAACATAATTTCCAAGCAAATGTTACATAATTAAAACAATTTTAAATGCAGAAAACTTAAATGTCTCAAATATTGAAATGATACTCACCATAATACCTGACTTGTACCTCATGGAGCAAGACCCAATGTCTTCCAGAAGCTAGCTGATGTGGTGGATACCCTCATGATGAACCTGGGACTTGTGGTGGTGAGGTGGGTCTCTGTCTGTGCAAGTGGACACTATCGACCTTATGTCTCTCGATACTCCATGTATACAACCTAAGGGCCTCGAGACATCATCTTCTGAATTATCCCTAAGAAATGGGGATAACAAGGATCATCTTTTGAGTTGTCACTTGATTTTTCTTTTCTTCTGTTTTTCTTGTTTGAGGCTTTGAATGTTGATTCCTTTTTAGGTACTTGTTCTTGTCCTACTCGCATCTCATAGGCTGTAAGAATTCCATGAAATTAATACATTGTTAATTTGTCCAAATATTTTCTATTTTCAAGAGATGATATCTTAGGATTGAATGTCATAGGAAGTGACCTGAGTACTTTTTGGAAAATAATTTTTTCATCCACTGTTTCACCTAATCCTTTGATGATGTTTATAATTCCATCCACACGAAGAAGGTATGCTGCAATGTTTTCTTCTTTATCCATCTTTAGGCTTTCAAATTGACTCCTATGAGTTTGTTTTTTTGCTTGCTTGAATTTATAATCTCCTTCATAAGTTTTCTTCAATTTATCCCACATCTCCTTTGCAGATTTGTAGTGCATAACTTTTGTGAACTATGATTTTGATAATCCTTCCAGAATTTCATTCATGCATTTTGAGTTATTGTCACCGAGCTTCTTTTAACCTATGTAAAAAAGTAATTTTTCTGGAGTTTCATAACCATTTTTTATTGATTCCCATACATCATATCCTAGTGACTGCAAATACACTCTCTTTTTGATTCACCAGAAGGCATAATCTGTTGCATCAAAGTATGGATATTTGCTTAAGTATTGTCTCTCCTGTTTATCCATGTGATCTGCTAGGATCTTCCTTCTAGTGGTTAGATTGTTTCTGAAGTAAACTTCTCTAATACCAATTGTTGAAATGTTTAATAGTACTTGTTATCCCCATTTTGTAGATAACTAAGGATATTATGTCTTGAGGCCCTCAGGTTGTAGATATGGGGTGTTGAGAGACTACATGACCAACAATACCCTTTGCACAGATGGAAAACTCACTCACCACCATAGATGGTCACCGATTTGAATATGACATCCACCACACCATCTGGCTTCCGGAAGGCAGTGGGCCTTGCTCCATGAGGTACAAGTCAGTGTTATGGTAAGAATCATTTCAATATTTAAGCCAATTAAGTATGTTGTATATTATATTGCTCTAGATTTCATGATATATGCTTAGACATTATGATTTTTCCCCTACTTCACCTTGGTGGTTGACATTGTGCCCTAGTAAGTGGTTTTCCTTGGGAATGGGATTACTACAGGGAATTCCCTTAATGAGCCATAGTACTTTTATCGACCATACTTACCACTTTTCATCATTGTTCCCCTACATTTCCTTATCTCTGGGAATTTTAGGGTGTATTGATTGAAGAATAGGATGAAGGCCTAGAGGGGTTGATGTTGGGTAAAATATAAAAGCCTTGTACACACCTTCCAGATGCTTCGCCCATGGATCACCCAAGAAAACAGTGAAACACTTATCTTTGAGTAAAGAGGACCCACACTATAATAAAAAACGCTTAAAAGATTAGTTGAAGGATACGAGGTCTCATCACAAATTGATCTATCATGCCCATGAATATCTAGTGGTATGACATTGTCATCATTTGGTAACCAAACCAAGGCAATGGCTCTCAATTGCATGGTTGAGAGAAAGGGGGTCTAATCACGAGCCAACCTTCTAATTTCCACTAGGTGTTCATGGGTGACATTTCCATCACCTGGTCACCATGCCAGAGTAGTGACCTTCAACCTATACTTATGCTATAATGAAATAAAAACAAAAAAAGAAAGATAAAGGGCAATTGATGGGCTTGGAAAAAGTGCATTGCGGATGAAGGTACCACACACCCTCTACAAAGGAACCCATGAATGAGACACTACGATCCCTTGTATGTCATGAGACCTATGCCCATTGAGACTTGACCCCAACCACTTCATCCACTTTACATGGCTTAGAGAGGGATCTCTTGGAAACTCTCCTTGACCTAGGGAAAGATCTACCTAATAGGACACCTAGTCAACCCTCCCATATTCAAGCTTGACAAGTCGCATAGTGTCTTTGAGCAGTTAATTGTTTGATATAGAGATATTTGATGCACATGCTTAGATGGATTATTTATTGATTGGATTCACTTATCATGATGTTATGACTTGAGATCCTTGGAGGGCGTGTTCATTTGTCTTTCCATGACCTAGTTGGCGGACAATTTTGGGAGAACATGCCTAGATTGTGCTTCCATGGGACTATAAGCCCAGAGGTTGGATGCCAAGGACCCAAATTCTAGATGAGAAAGATGAGACTTGGAAGGCCTTGATGATGACTTGGACAACATAGCCTAGCATAGGGGGTTAGGGCTTGGTGGTGAGGTGCCATTCGTTGACACATCAACATTTTGAGGAGAAGAGGGTCTTCACCATGATAAGATTGTCTAGATTCTTGGCATGTGGCCTTTGGAGGCATACCCATGCTTCTCCAACACGAACGACTCCTTCAAAGTGGCAAAACATCCCCTAAAAAGGAGACACCCATGTAAAATTAGGGTTTATTTGTGCAAAAGTGAAACTTTAAATGAATTGTTTAATATTACTTTGTTAAAGGGGGAAATATTAGGGTTGTTGACCCCTATTCTTGTGATTTACACCTTAATGTATGGACAAGTCACCTTGGTGACATTTGTATAAATAAGAGATCATAAGATCTCATTTTAACATAACTCTCCCTCATTGTAAGAAGTATTGGTCTGAAATTTTCGCTATCTTTGGCAAGATTGTCTCTTTTAGCTTTTGTTTATGGTTATCTCTTGATGTTATGGTTTATGGGAGTGATGCAGTAACATTGGAAGGCTTATCTCTTGCTATTGTGGTGGATTATCTTGGCATTTTCCCTTGAATTGGTATGTGTTTTTTACTCTCATGCTATCATTTGTTTCAAGTCAAGGTTATTGTGATAGGAAATAGGTGGGAACTATAAATGCATACACCCCCATCATAATATTCATCACTTTATGCTTCATCTTATTGCTTTAACAAGGGTTTTATAAGAGAAGTATAAGGGCATACACCCTCTTAGCTTAAACCCTATCTAGAGAAACTTGCCTTGGGAAGTAAAAGGTCTTACATCCCCAAGGAGGTAGCTTCTCTAGATATTTATTTTCATGACCCCATTAACCCAATAGTAAAATCACTAGTCATTTATTATTGCAATGGAGAAATAAAATATTGCATTGAGCAACATGATTTTTGGTCATTTTTACTTCTTGCATTGTATTCTTTGTTCCTTGGGAACATTACAACCACTAGGGAATCGCCATCAAGGGGATAATTCTTGATTCTGTTACAAAATATCATATTCTTCCATTAGGGCTGCATAAACCCTAACTCACTTGCTTGAATAACTCTCTTATCAACCATTGGATTTTGCTCAAAGTTTGAACACTTACTCTTCTTGGTATAGCGCACTTTTTGGAAAAGTTTGAGGGGATTTCAGTGGCTGATTTTATTGATACAATACATTGAATGTTATAGAAATAAGGATGATATAATTTGTTGTATACAAGTTCTTATAACAACCTTATCTTTTTTTTCTAGAATATTGGCTTTTCATCTTGAGTTTAGCTAGTCACTAACTAGTCTTTCTCTTGTATTTTCTACTTGATCTCTAACACTTATTGAGCAGCTTATAGTACCATTTAATTTCTGATATATATTGTTATATATTGCTGAAAATTAGGGAAAATAAGATTAACTTGTTGATCCAACTAACATACAACACCGCAAAGTGGTTTTTTCTTGTGTCTCGGGTAGATATTTCACCATTTACAGGTTACTCAACATATGTGGCAACCCTTAAACCTTCCTGAGACTTCATTCCACAAATTTCACTCCACTTAGAATTGACCTCTAGGGGATCCACTTCCATCTCTATCTATATTGATCTCAATCCTTCTAGGGTCACCGGGATCGCCTCCCTAGAGTGACCTAGTCACCCTTGAAGTGTGGGACCTACATCGAGGTGACATTGGGTGTAGGATTCCCAAGTTATAGAACTTTATTTGTGGTTGGGTCGGGATTTTCCCAACCTAAAACTTACGCTATAACATTTTGGCACTGTTTTCATGGAAGATTTTGAATCTTCTTCACACCCTAATGACACTTTGGTGAGCTATCCCAAAGCCTTTCCCTTTTCTTTCCTGGTGATTCCACTTTCCTGGAAACTCCACCTAAGGGACGTTCCCTTTCCATTTTCCTTGATGAGTTCATATTGAAACTCATCTAGCAAATCCACCTTCCCATAATCCTTCTTTCCCAAAACCTTTTCCCTCTGGAAGGTTCAAGGCTTCTAAGGTTTACCAAAGAAGGCCTCCTCCCAAGTCTCTCGTTTCTAAACCCTTTTTCCATAATACCCTTCCTCTTGTTCCAAGGGCTCGCCCTTGAGACAGAGACCTCTACAAACCATTTAACATGGCCAATATCCAAGTTTACCCTAAAAGAATGCCAATAGAAGTCAACAAGTGGTTTCCAAAGTTCCCAGGAAACAATGTGATAACTATTGAAGACCACATTTATGTCATGGGCCAAGACATGGACAATGTAGGTATTGATCACAAAGATGTGGCTATGAGACTATTTTCTTCGTCATTGATTGAAGAAGCCCTTGATTGGTACAAAGGACTCCCTGATAATCATATCACTTCCTATGATGATTTTTCCAACTTATTCAAGAGAAGGTGGTCGAGGAAAGAAGATAGTGGGACACTTGGGACTCAGTTCAATCAAATAAAGAAAAAGGATAATGAAATGGTAAGGGAATTCATTTCCAAATTTGACAGGTTGTACACTCAAATTCCAACAGATTACCGTCCTACAACATCATCAGTTCGTCTTCTTTACATGAATTATTTTGAAGGGCAGTTCTGATACATTCTTAAAGATAAAAATCCCACATCATTGGAAAAGGATAGAGTTCAATATCGACATTGAAGAGAATATCCTTGATTCAAAAATAGAACCTTTTTCAGTACCCTCATAGCAAGACATAATCAAGGACGATGGTTTCCAACAACAATGCCCCTGATTCGATTGCTCTCCTGACTCAGAAGATAGACCAAATGAATACTCAGTTTGTTTAGGTGCAGAATAAGATTATGAACTGTATGAATACAGTGGAAAGAAATCAATCTTCTCCTAGACCTCAGTTTTCCAGACAACAGAGAGATGACATTGGTTGGAAACCAATACCTCAACAAGAGGCAAAGGCCCCAAACACTTTGAAACCTGTTGGGACAGTCGATATAGAAGCTTGGTGTATCCCATGCCAAGAACAATACAGGGAAGATGAGTGCCCCTGGAAAAGTGAAGATTATCCTGACGATATAAACTTCATGATTTGCAATATCAATGATGAACAAGTCACCCAAGAATAGATCAATGAAGACAAAATAATAAGATAAAGGGAGGGGAGACTACATGCCTTAAATAAATTGACAGATGATCAGAAGAAGGAATTAATGAGGAGGAAAATTGTAATCTATAGAAGAAAAAATTCTTCAACCCCTCCATTACATCATGATACTCCTCTTCCATCAGCATAAAAGGTGGTCCACCACCTTCACCACAGGTATGCGAGTTGCTTCCTAAGACAACTCCTACAGATGACATTCAGTTGAATGTAGATTTTGCAAGCATGTTTGGAAAACTGAATATGACAGTCACAATGACTGAGATGTGTAAAATCCCTTTCGTAAAAAGGGAAATTTTGAGGATATTACAGGTGCCAACCGAGAAGGAGGAGCATCCCATAATGTTGAACACTATGTATCTCGATCGACCAAGGGACAATAACCCTCCCTTCTATCTCTCATTAGGCTTGCATGTCCTCCGTTTGAAAAACTTCATACTTGATTCAGAGGCCTCGACAAATGTCATATAATTGAAGGTAATGAAACAACTTGGTTTGAAGACAACCCAACCTTATGGCAATGTGTGTGGAATTGATTCCAAAAAGGTCAAAGTTCTCGGGGTATGTGAGGACATTGAAGTTTTCTTGATTGATTTTCCACATATCAACATTCTCATGGACATAGTAGTGATCAACATTCCAAATTCTTGGGGTATGCTCTTATCTAGGATCTGGTCTACTTCTCTTGGGGGTTTCCTTAGAATGGATCTCACCCATGCGCACATTCCTATGGGAGATGGAACTTTTTAGATACTATACAATCAAGAGAAAGTTGATAGACACGTGATGGATCCTGATGGTCCTGATTATACCAGTGAATGTGATTATGATGTACTCCCATAGACCATTGAGAATGATCCATCTGAGATACATTTTATGCAGGAGGGCTCCATATACACACTTCTTCAATGGACAAATCAATACAAAGACAAACTTGCAAAATACCATGGGAAGGAACCTGGGTCTATCCAAATTTTGAAGAAAAAAGATCATAAACATGAATAAATAGTAAAAAATATAGTCAACACAGAGCCTCCATACGATGATAATACACCTTGCATCAATTTCAATGAAGGAAGTCTTGTTCTCATGTGGGAAAAAATAAAGGGCAAGCCTAGATATGACCAAGAAGACAACAATTCTTGGATTTTCTCTTACATCATCATGAAAAATTCTGACAAAGAAAGGTACTATCTGACAACATGAGACATGATAAAGATGCCATTACCAGTAGATGGGTCTATTCTCCAACCTCACATCCAGGTCACATGACTTCTTCAGGGCCCGTGCCCAAGGTAAGTAGGTAAGTAATTTTGATTTCCTGAATTTGCATTTTGATTTCTCATACTTGTTTAGATGCATTTCATTTTCATTTTGCTCTACTTGCACTATTGATTTCATGATCATTTAAGATTTTTTTGTGCAAAATTGTCAAAATTTTCTTTTTCTAACTTAGTTGGTTTTTATTATCATCATATGAGAACAAGGATGAGTAGGCCATATCGCACTTGAAAGTTTGATGTTTCATTGTAGGCACAGGTCTACCAGGAGATGTTGCGATTCTCATGCACTCTACGACGAACACATGTCCCCAAGTAGGAGCTAGATGTTATCCCCATTTTGTGGATAACTAAGGATATTATCTCTCAATGCCCTCAGATTGTAGATATGGAGTGCCAAGAGACTACATGACCAACAATACCCTTTGCATAGATAGAAAACCCACTCACCACCACAGATCCTCACAGATTTGCAGATGACATACACCACACCAGTTGGCTTTCGGAAGGCAGTGGGCCTTGCTCCATGAGGTATAAGTGAGTATTATGGTGAGCATAATTTCAATATTTAAGCCAGTTGAGTATGTTGTATCTTATATTGCTCTAGATTTCATTATATATGCTTGGACATTATGCCTTTTTCCCTACTTCACCTTGGTGGTTGACATTGTTCCCTAGTAAGTGGTTTTCCTTAGGAATGGGTTTTCTATAGGGAATTCCCTTAATGATCCATCATACAATTCCCGACCATACTTACCACTTTCCATCATTGTTCCCCTCCATTTCCTTATCTCTTGGGATTTTAGGGTGTATTGACTGAAGAAGGGGATGAAGGCCCATAGGGGTTGATGTTGGGAACAAGATAAAAGCCTTGTATAAACCTTCCAGATTCTTCGCCCATGGATCACCCAAGAAATAAATGAAACACTTATCTTTGAGTAAAGGGGACCCACAATGTAATAAACAATGCTTAAAAGGTTAGTTGAAGGAAAAGAGGTCTCTGTTGGATTACTGAGAGGCAGGGGGGGTGAATCAGTAATAGAGAAATAATCCTTTTTAACCATAAAATGCAAGTGTTATATCAATGTTTTATTATAATCCAATAGTTGTAGAGTAAATAAAAAATGAACAAATGAGAAATCATACACATACATAGTACACCGGTGTTTTTACATGGAAACCCAAAGCGGGAGAAAATCACATAATACTTTTTCTTATATGTATTTAAGAATTAAATTCATTGGAAGCACCAAATTCCTTTGTTTTCCAGCTACAATTGGAAGGAGGCTCCAACCACCTAGTTTCCCAGGCTACAACCTGAGGGAAGCTCCAACTCCCCAATGCTCTGGATACAACCAGAAGGAGGCTACAACCCCCTATGTTCTCGGGATACAACTAGAAGGTGGCTACAACCACCTGTCCTTGACCTGTCCAATCGTCCTGACATAGAAGTAGAATGATGGAACCACTACCACATTATCACTGTGAGATATACTGATGTAAACTTGTACCAATCAACTTGTAATCGACCTATTCCATAAACAACCTATAATCAACCTGTACCATAAACAAGTGCATCAACCATGCACCAACCTATACCTCAACCTGTACCATCAATGAGTGCATCAACCATGCACAAAATATATACCAATAATGCATCAAATACACATAAATTATGACTCATCAATATGTACCAACATCATCAACTATACACCTCATGTATGTGACAACTCATCAAGTACTTGTTTCAACCATGTACCCAACATGTACCTAAACCAAAAGCCCTCATCAATTTCATCATCCAAATATGATTTGTAATTCTATAATAGACCTGGTGCATATGATCACATACCTACAAACCTTCCTTAACTTTAACAACAAGAGAATAACATTTTCATCAAACTTTACTTTAGTCTCACTTGACTAATTTGGGATTAGTCAACAACCCTAACTTGAAATAATCATAACTATGTATCTGTAATGAATAAATATCTGAAAATAGTACAAAATGTTCTTCAGTGTCTTTTATGCAATTCCTACAGGTTTCACTGCTTGGAACCTCTCAGAAAAAGCGTTATAGAAAAAATGGCATACCTTGTTGAATTCTGGCTTATTCTGGAGAGAGAGCTTGTAGAGCATGCCCCACATGAAATATTTGTTGTATGGATCTGAAAATGGTACAAAAAATACTAAAGATTGTACTCTAACCAATACATTTGGTCTTACTAAATTCATATCTTTTATGAAGAAGTTATGACGTTTTCACATGAAACACATATTTTATACTAGTTTTAGGACTAGCCACAAACCCTATTTTCGATGGAGTGTAACTCCAAAAATACAAAGATCCACAAGATGAAATTTTTATCAAAGATACTTGGATATGTTTCCTCAACGACCTCCATATTTCAAGGAATGAATCATTCTAGAAAAAAATTTATTGCGAAAATGGTGAGATGACCTGTAAATAACATACCTTAGAAAGCATCATCAAAAGAATTTATCCTCCCTTGAATTTCGGTTTTCTTTACTTCACCTTCCCCCTGAAATTCGGCTTAGATATCCTTTGGTTTCCTCGGTCACTTATAGATATTAAATATGCTCAAGTGTAATTAAAATGAGATACCCTTTCCTCTTATTTATACTTTTATGTAGCTTCCTCAAAGGGTTACCTTCTAACCATCTTAAACCACTTTCCTTATTTTAGGGCTAACCCACTTCTAACCACTTGTCCACTTATATTTTATTCATCAACTTTATTATTTAAATAATTTATTTTGTATCCAATTTGACTTATAGTACACTCATCACTTCACTTTATTATTTAAATAATTTCTTCTTTTCAACCACTTTGACTACTTTAACCTTTTGGGGCTTCTAGATTACTCATGAGGGTTCACCAACTTCACATGCCCATAACTCTCTTTCCGTGAGGAGTTATGTGACGTTCCACATACAGCCGGAAATAGAATGTCAAGTACTATCCATCTAGAATAGTCTTATTTAAATAATTTCTTCTTTGCAACCACTTTGACTACTTCGACCTTTTGGGGCTTCTATATGACTCATGAGGGTTCTCCAACTTCACATGGCCATAAATGTCGAACCATGAGGAGTTATGTGACGTTCCACATACCACTAAAATTGGAATGAAATGAACTATCCATATAGAATATTATTACATTCAAATATATTAAAACTCATACCATTATACATTAAACAAACTTGGTTCCATTACCCAAACCTTTCTGCTACCAGAATTCGCTACCGGACTTTCTTCAAGGTTTGACATCAATGAAAACCAACCCAAATAATGAATAGTCCCATCACGAGTTGATATATCACATCCATGAATTTCTAGTGGTATGACATTGTCATCATCTGGTCACCAAACCAGGGAAATGGATCTCAGTTGCATGACTGAGAGAAAGGGGGTCTCATCACGAGCCAACCTTCTCATTTGCATTGGGTGTTTGTGGGTGGCATTGTTATCATGTGGTCACCACGCCAAAGTAGTGACCTTCAACCTATCCTTATGCTATATTTAAATAAAAACAAAGAAATAAAGATAAAATGAAATTTATGGGCTTGGAAAAAGTGCATTGCGGATGAAGGTACCACACACCCTCTACAAAGGCACCCATGAATGAGACACTACAACCCATTGTATGTCATGATCCCTATGCCCACTACGCCTTGACCCCAACCACTTCATACACTTTACATGGATTAGATAGGGATCTCTTGGAAACTCTCCTTGACCTAGGGAAAGATCTACCCAATAGGACACCTCGTCAACCCTCCCATATTCAATCTTGACAAGTCACATAGTGTCTTTGAGAAGTTAATTGTTTGATATAATGATTTTTGATGCACATGATTAGATGTATTATTTATTGATTGGATTCACTTATCATGATGTTATGACTTGATATCCTTGGAGGGCATGCTCATTTGTCTTTGCATGACCTAGTTGGCGGACAGTTTTGGGAGAACAAACCTAGCTTGGGCTTCCATGGGGCTACAAGCCCACGGGTTGGATGTTGAGGGCCCACATGCCAGATGAGAAATATTAGACTTGGAAGGCCTTTATGATGACTTGGATGACATAACCTATCCCCCACATGCCAAACATTTTTCCTAGGAGAGGTAAAACGTCACTTATAGAGGCATGGCATCACCTAGGGGGGTTAGGGATTGGTGGTGAGGTACCATTCATTGACACATGGAATTTTTGAGGAGAAGAGGATCTTCACCATGATGAGATCATATAGATTCTTGGCATGTGGCCTTTGGAGGCCAACCTATGCTTCTCCAACACCAAGAACTCCTTCAAACTATCAAAATGTCCCCTAAAGGGGAGACATCCATGTAAAATTAGGGTTTATTTGTGCAAAAATGAAACTTTAAATGAATTATTTAATATTAATTTGTTAAAGGAAGAAATATTAGGGATGTTGATCCCTAGTCTTGTCATTTACCCCTTAATTTATGGACAAGTCACCTTGGTGACATTTGTATAAATAAGACATCATAAGATCTCATTTTAACATAACTCTCCCTCATTGTGAGAAGTATTGGTCTGAAATTTTCGCTATCTTTGGAAATATTGTCTCTTTTAGTTTTTGGTTATGGTTATCTCTTGATGTTTGGGTTGATGGGAGTCATGCACTACCCTTGGAAGGCTTATCTCTTGCTATTGTGGTGGATTATCTTGTCATTTTTCCTTGAATTGGTATGGTTTTTTAACTCTCATGCTATCATTTGTTTCAAGTCAAGGTTATTGTGCTAGGAACTAGGTGGGAAGTATAAAGGCATACACCCCCACCATATTCTTCATCACTGTATGCTTCATCTTATTTCTTTAACAAGGGTTTGCTAAGAGAAGTATAAGGGCATACACCCTCTTAGCTTAAACCCTAGCTAGAGAAACTTGCCTTGGGAAGTAAAAGGGATTACACCCCGAAGGAGGTATATTATATAGCTATTTATTTTCATGACCCCATTAACCCAATATTAAAATCACTAGTCATTTATTATTGCATTGGAGAAATAAAATATTCCATTGGGAAACATGATTTTCGATCATTTTTACTTCTTGCAAAGTGGATTGTATTCTTTATGCCTTGGGAACCTCACAACCACTAGGGAGTCCCCATCAAGGGGATAATTCTTTCTTCTATTAAAAAATTTCATCTTCATCCATTAGGGCTGCAAAAATCCTAACTCATTTGCTTGAATAACTCTCTTATCAACCATTGGATGTTTCTCAAAGTTTGCACACTTACTCTTCTTGGTCTAGCGCATTTTTTGGCAAGGTTTGAGGGGATTTCAGTGGCTGATTTTATTTCTGTAATACATTGAATTTTACATCCATAAGGATGATATAATTTTCTATAGACAAGTGTTTATAACAACCTTATCTTTTTGTGCTAGAATATTGACTTTTCATCTTGAGTTTAGCTAGTCACTAACTAGTCTTTCTCTTGTATTTTCTACTTGATATCTAGAACTTATTGATCATCTTATAGTACCATTTACTTGCTGATATACACTATTATTTATTGCTGCAAATTAGGGACAAAAGTTTAATTTTCTGATCCAACTAACATACATCATTGCAAAGTGGTTTTTTTTTGGTTTCTCGGGCAGGTATTTCACCATTTACAAGTTACTCAACATACTTGACAACCCTTGGACCTTACCAAGACTTCATTCCACAAATTTCACTCCACTTAGAATTTACCTCTAGGGGATCCACTTCCATCTCTATCCATATCCTTCTAAATCCCCCTAGGGTCATTGGGATCACCTCCCTAGAGTAACCTAGTCACCCTTGAAGTGTGGGACCTATACCGAGGTGACATTGGGTGTAGGATTCCCAAGTCATAGCACTTTCTTTGTGGTTGGGTAGGGATTTTACCAACCTACAACTTGCGCTATAACAATACTGAGAAGGGGGGGTGAATTAGTACTGTATGCTTTTAATAATTTGTATTCTGATGTGATTTTAAAACAAAGTTAGGATTTATACTTGCAGTCAATTATACTAGAATTGTACTCATCATAATCACAAACAATATTCAAAACATTTACAAATATAGAGGTGGAAAACCATATTGTGAAGACCTTAAAAATATTTATAAATGAATATCAACTCATGCATGAATAACTGTCAATGAGAACACCAATCCTGTGTAGGCACCAACCTACAAGTAGATGAGGACATCGATCATCTTATGAGAACCAACTCATAAACTAGGCACAAACCTGCAAACAAGCACTATCTTGCAAATGGATGAGGATACCAGCCATCTGTAGGCACCAACCTACAAACAAATGAGTACACCAATCCTACTGAGCATCAACTCAATGAATTTGGGTGCCGACCTATCAATTGAGCACTGATTTGATCATTCCTTGCTCCACCCTGCCACTCTTATTTTTTCATTTGTTCACTAAAATTGTTGAGTTGCATTTAGCTTATCCTTTTTAATCGAAAACAATCTTTCTGAAATCTCTAGAACACAACTAATTCTGTACAGAGCTCTCATGATAGGATCAGATCGTCTACAATGTATTCCTCTACATTCTTATTGTCAAACAAAAAATCCTTTTACCAAGACAATGCTCCTGCAAATAACTTCAAAACGTATATACAATACATATCTCCTTGTGTTCACCAGTTCATATTACTACAAAGATCATATTCATGCAATTGTAATATCCAAATCAAGATGCCACCATTCAACCCCTCAACAAAGCTAGAATGATCATCACATCATTTGCAAAATGTTCTCTTCATATTTTTGTAATGATCATATCACTGCAAGTGCAATGTACAAAACTTAGGATAATATACTTACACTATGGAGATGATATTTAAGCCAGAACACCATTACACCATCGTAACCATGATTTGATTAGGTCTATGTACACTCGCATCAGCTCTCTACAAGTCTGATTATATCAACTCAAATCCTCTTCAAGTATTCCAACTTGCTCTCCAGTCCCACACACACTAATCTATCATCAATGTCAATTATATATATAGTTCTAACTAATTTTACGTGGACCTATTTTATGTTGGGTGAGGACCCAAATGGTTCTTCAAGCCGACCAAAGAATTCTTTGTCGTTGAAAATATTTACACAAAGTATAAGGCCCCGTGGATTATTTTCCTTTGTTACTTGAGTTAGCCTAATGGGCATAGAACCAAGCGCATGGGACCATTGGTTTTATTGCAGGGGCTTAGACCCTTGACTCGTATCTCGAGGAAAGGGGGACTGTAATAAAAAATAATCCAACATGTGTATTTCCTTTATAACGCATGTTGAAATTACAGGGGGGAGGTTCCTTTCTATTAACTCTTGCGCTAGTTAGTCACCCACAATTTATTATAGACAATTGATCTGACCTTTCTAGCCTAGGAAGATACTAGAGGATTTATAGGAGAAATGGGTGAATGCTACTCCACTTTTAATTGACAACACTTCTTCCAAGAATCATAGATTCCATAATCAAACATATCACATCAACATGAAGTATCATCTAATCAACATCATGTAGAGGCTAATACCATTCATTTGATAAATTGTTCCACAAGTCAACAAATTGTAGACATCTCCACCAAAGTGTTTGGAAGAGAAAAGTTTGAAAAGTTCAAAAAGATGCTTGGATGCATAAACACCCTTTTAGATTAAAGGGTGGGGGGGGGAGGGATTTTAAATACCTAATCCTAGGGATTATGTTGTACTGTAAATATTATTATTAATCATTATCATTTAGGAGAAATATGAAGAGTCATAGGTAAATAGGAATAGTCTTCAAACCTCTTGGAAGATGAAACCAAAGGTCATATCTCAATGTATATATATGCGGCTCATGTAACATTCCCACTATAATCCCTAGTTTAATTTATGCATAAGGTAGATATGAATGTGGATCTAGCTGAGCAATGTAATATGTGAATGCATTTTCTATTTTTAAATAAATAAAATATGATTCCAACCATTGTGGGATATGGAAAGAGATGGGGGATAAAATTTCCACAAGAGAAGAGAGTGTTAAGAGGGTTCCAAGGAGGAAATTAATTATGGGTATTAATTCAACCCATTCTCCTGAATTTTATTATCATTGGGGATAACTCTAATTTTCTATTTGAGTGTAGGAGATCCCAATCATTAAACTCATGTAAGAGGGTTGGTGTGAGAGTCATCCCATAGTTATTGGAGAGCATGGGGCTAGGTGAAATTAATTTGGGAAAGAGTGTAAGTCAAGCAAGTAACCCAAAATAGAGAAAAAAAATTGCATGGGCAGTTATAGGAAGTTTTTACACAATGAGTTTTACATGAAAAACAAGCAGAGGGTAGCGAAAAAAGAGCGCATGAGATAGAGAATGAGAGTTGGGTGAATTATAAAGCATGTTGGAGTGTATTGGAGTGATTTGGAGTTGAATAATGAAGAACTAGGCTGTTAGGCCCGAAGAATGAATTCTTGTGGGAGTTGCATCATAACAATAAGTGTTTGTTGTTGTTGTCGGTCATTTTCCTAGTAGTGAGTTCCCTTGAGTTTCTAGTAGAAATATTCCTAGTTACTTGTGCGAGAAAGCCCTAATAAATGAATGTGGTGCCCAATGGACTAAGATAAGTGAAGGGGTACATTCCTTGGGTTTTTCGGGTCAATGGGAAGATATTTGGAGGAAATTCGAGATAATTGTAGGAGAATACCATTGGATTGTGGGAAATTAAGTTGTGTGTGTTGGGTATGTGTTATATTCTTTGCACGAGTAGTAGTGTCTGAGCATCTGCGTCAGGCGCACAGGGGGGTTAGAGGGGGGGTGCAAGGGT
>JZKD02S1749189.1:0-52553 GCA_000966675.3 Picea glauca | reverse complement strand
TAGGAAGACCAGTTTGGAATATATGTCTATATATGAGGAAAGAAGAAGGTGGAATACAAAAAGTACAAAATATAGAGGAACCTGATACAATAACAACCAAATCCAGGCTAAAATACAAGTCCAAAACCTCCAGGTGTTCCCTAGGAAAGTGCGCCCCACATACAAGCTCAAGAATCCACTGAAACTGCTCCATAATCTAACTGAAACTGCTCCAGAATCTAACTGTGAGCTCAGATATGGAAACCCCTCCACATGAATGAAGATTTGTTGGATGGTCTCCCTTTGCAACTGATCTCAATGCAATTTGATGGCTAGAAGTCCTCCCCACAACTGATGCACCCTCATAAGAAAGTGCTCCCTCCACAGAAGTGAAACCTACCCACCAAATAAACCAAGATAGATGTTGAATTCCTCCCTCCATGAAAGCAAGCACCCAAGCTCAAGAAACCTCATGCAACAAACCTCATCTCCATCCTCCAAGTTTTCCTCTCATAATGAGCAAATGAAGAATGAATCTCAAAAATACACTTTACCCTCGTTTAGCCTCCTTTGGCCAAGCCCTAAAATATCAATGGCCTAGATCCAATCTAGCCAAGTCTAATCAACGGGTGAGATCTCATCCAAAAATATCAAAGGAAGCCCACTTTCCTTAGTTTCTTTATGTCTAGTAATTCACCCACATTGTGAATTAATTGTCACTTTATGACTTAAGTGACATATTTCACTTTTGACTTAAATCTCCTAAGTCAAAGTGAAATTAGAATCATAAAGTAAAGTACAAGGGTAATAGTCTTCCCCCTTTGTGCTTAGAGACTCATAAGCACATGGGGACCACTTTCCAAGGTACCCAAATCTCAACATTAATTATGCCTTTTGTGTTGACTAATGCACCAACCACCTTCCAATATTGCATGAATCGTGTTTTCAAAAAGAAACTAAGGAAGTTCCCCTTGGGATTCTTTGATGACTTGTTGATCTGTAGAAAAAATTCGGAGGAGCACCTTCAACATGTAGAGCAGATTTTGGCTATCATGGAAGAACAATCCTTATATGCTAAGGAATCCAAATGTGAGTTTGGGATGACATAGGTCCTTTATTTAGGGAGCATCATTGGAGTGAAGGGGGTACATGTACACCACGAGAAGATACAAGATATACTTGATCGGCCCACACCTAAGACACTCACAAAATTGAAAGAATTTTTGGGCGTTTGTTGCTATCACAGGTGTTTTTTCAAGGGATTCTCTCAACTTTGCACACCTTTGACCGATTTGAACAAGAAAGGGAAATTCAAGCGGAGTCCAAAAGAACAATTGAATTTTGAAAAAATGAATAAGGTGATGAGTACGTGTCTAGTATTGGCCCTACCATATTTCACACAACCTTTCATAGTAGAGTGTGATGCCTTAGGGGAAGGCATTGGAGCAATGCTTATGTAGAATATGCACCCTATTGTTTATGAAAGCCAAATATTGAGAGGTCCTTACCTCCTCTACACCATTTATGACAAAGAAATGCTAACCATGATGCATGCATTGGCTAAGTTCAAGAAATATTTGGTTGGATAAAAAATCGTCATGAGGACAGATCACAACAACCTCAAGTACTTCTTGGATTAGAAGGACTTAAATGAAAGACAACAAAAGTGGGTGAGAAAAATCCAGGCTTATGAATTTGACATTGATTTTGTCAAAGGGAAGAATAATGTGGTGGAAGATGCCTTATCTATAATATCATCAGTTTATTCCATGACCGACATCTCAGTGGATTGGAAGGCCCACCTTTTGGTGGAAAACTCAAAAAACAGATTTGCATGCAAATTGATGGATGGGAAGGTACAAGATGACAAATTTAGAATCATGGATGACATCATATACTACAAGGGCCAAATTTTCTTGGTCCTTGAGTCAACCTTTAAGGCCAAGGTGCTACAAGCATGCCATGATTCACCAGTAGTAGGGCATCAAGGGTTCATCGAGACTTACAGGAAAATATAGGAGAGGTTCTCCTAGAAGGGATTGAAAGAATATGTGATGTGACACATCAAGGAGTGCACCACTTTTTAGGTAAACAAAGATGAACACACTCACCCAACAAGATTACTACAACCACTTCCCATCTCGGAGCACAAATGTGAAAGCATATCTATGGATTTCATCGCAGGGTTTCCTAAGGCTCGGGGAAAATATTTCATTTTCATGGTGGTAGACAAGTTGATGAAGTTTGTGCACTTTTTCTCCATTGCCATAGACTACAGTGCAACATAGGTTTCATATATGTTCTTCTGGGAGGTCTTCAGATTGCATGGTTTACCCAAAACCATTGTGAGTGATAGGGAAAACAGGTTTATGAGCACATTTTGGTAGGAACTCTTCAGGTTGGTAGGTATGGCCTTAAAACCTAGTACCAACTATCATCCTCAAATAGATGGCCAAACATAGATAGTCAACAAATGGGTTGAAGGCTACCTTAGAAATTATGTGGCAAGGAAACAAAAAGCATGGGTTAAATGGATTCATTTGGGGGGGTATTGCTACAACACCACCCATCATATGTCCATTGGTATGCCACCATTTAGAGCCTTATACAAATATGACCCCCCCTCATTTGTGGATATTTTATTTGGCAACAATAGGGCTCCCATGGTTCAAGATTGGATTCAGCAAAGAGCCATTGGTAAACACATTATTCCTATTGAGGAATTTCCACCCTTGGATGAAGAAGGACAGTTGGTTCTAGTACTGAAGGAGATACTAGAAGTCCAGGATAAGAAGTTGAGGAAAATAAGCATCAAAGTATATCTGGTCAAGTGGAAGAACCTACCCATAGAGGATGCCACTTGGGAAGGGGAATAGATGATTCAGGAGACAGGTCCATAATTGCTTATGGGAAAGCAATTTCTAGTAGGGGAGACTGTAATGTCCCCCACCTCTTGATGAAGAGGTCTAGAGAGACTCAGTGGTGATGCAGGAGCATCGCCAACACATCAAGTGGGCCAGCGCAGAAGCAGAGGACAACTGGATAATCCAGCACAAATTTTTAAATTACCTTGGATTAGATGCGCGAACATAAATATGTCAATTTAATGAGGCGCACTTGTATGATGTAAATGGACCTTGAGCCTTTAGCTCTCATCCTTAGTAGGAAGGAGGAATTTAAGATAATAAATGCAAGTAGATAGGATTTAATTCTAGATTAGACAATTTGAGAGCGCAAGAGGGAAAACGTGATATAGACACCCTCATTGTGTATTGTAATATTATTGAATCAGAGTTAGAAGCATTGGAGCAAGAGCAAGCAAAGAGCTATGTAAGAACACCCATGTACAGACGTTTGAATTAATAGAAAAAATTGGTTCAAATTCATGGTTTGTGTTGTTCTTTGTGTATTGATGTTATGCTCATGAATGTTTGTTTCCTGTTATGCATTTGCTTTAATACACTGTGTATATGATTTCATGTTCTAAGTTGAAGTCTGAAAGGAAGAGGGAATGAGTTTCAATTGTTTCTCTATCTGAGTAAGAATTCTTGTAAGGAGTGCAGTGGAAGTGTCTGCAAGGAGTGCGTCGACAAGAATTCAGGGTTGCGTCTCTAAAGCTTAGATAGTTTTACTTTTGTTCTCATTTCCCTAGAAGTGCAGTTGGGCACAGGAGCCGTGCAAGGAGTGTGCAGGCAAGGTAAAGTCTCAGGGTTGCGAACCTGAGTAAGGTGCGAGGGACTGCTGTCGCAGGAGTGCGCAGGGTCAGAGAAGCTCAACACTTAGACGTGTTTGGAGGTTGCCGCAAGGAATGCGTGCAAGGATCCTCTTTGAGGCTCGAACTTGTGAAAATCTCAGGAGGAGTAAGGCTTTTGAAAACATTCAGGAGCATCGGAAGTTTGTAGCACAAGCAGATAAGTCCAGGGAAGAGTCCTTGGTCTCATTCACAGGAATCATCAAAGAGAAGGGATTGATGGTCAGGAGTCTGAGGGGAGGATTAGCGAAATCCCGCCAGCCATCAGATTTTCCAGAGAAGCGAGGAGGCTACGGTTGCATCCGGAGTTCAAGCTCAGGAGATTGTGGACCATAAGATCTTCATATAGAATACTCGTCAGTCGTCGGATTGACCAGGAGTTGCACAGAGTTCAAGCTTTGTGAACGGGAGGATGAAAGTTCTGACTCGAGGAGTGGCCATAAGGATTTCGACATTCGTGAAATCAGAAGTCCTGTGAGCAAGAGATCGGGGAAAATCCATGTTGGAAACCCCATAAGTGATTGGAGTCGTCCATCCACTTGGGACGCATGTCAAAAATTAGAGGGAAGTCGAGAATCGGCATTTCGCGAGTCAGGGAGACAAGGAGGACTTGCATTTCGAAATCGCGAAGCCCAATTTTCCGAAAAGAGGAGAGCTCTGTGTGGGACCCTGTTGATGTCACCTCATCATAACGAAGTATCGGGAATTTTCACGGTGAAAAACCTGAGGCGGTGAGGACCGTCCATCCTAGAGGACGCGTGGCGGCAATCGTGATCGTTGGCAAATTTCTTGAAAGGAAGAATCATTAATCGGAATACCAGGAATCGAGAAATCAAGGATTCCAGGGAGAAGAGGTTTAGATCATTTTGACATTCGAAACCTCGAACCCCGATAGAAGGTATGACTGTGGTCATATAGGAGGAGGTCACTTGGACTAGGAGCATAGATAGGAGGGGCTAAAGCACAAAGGGATATCGGAGATCGGGAATTCGAGGAAGCAAGGGTCATGACATCAGGAGTTTGAAAACCCCAAAACCCGATTTTTTCTGTTCGTCTATCGTGAAGAAAACAGTAACCGGCCTAGAGACCGAGAGGAGCAGAATAGACCTGTGGGCCAATTTTAAGGAAGATTCCAAGGGTGAATCGAAGGAGCCGCTCCGACTTGAAGTTAAAGTTAGAATGATCCTTAAGACAGGGAGGTTAGCGCAGAGGTCTCTGTCGAGGCAGAGGGTGCGGGCTGCGTCAAGTAGTCTAGCTATCCCCACTAGAATATATTCTCATACATCTTGGGGACAAATTTAACCATAAGTCACTTCCTAAGCACAACATTATATCACTGAGATTGACTTTGTGTGAAAAATGGTAACTCAACGAAAGAATATAAAAGGTGGAGTTAAGATAGGAGTTAATCCCATGGGTTAAATAACTCAACAAAAGAATAGACCAGATGTATAAAATAAAGGAAGGGCACACTTCTAAGGCATTCTATATTATTATCATATTTTGAATTTGGGCTCTTGAGCACAAGTAGTTTTGAGGGTTTTGTGACTAAAACCCTAGAGATCAACTCAGTGGTGAAAGATCCCACCTTTCTTGATCCAAGATTGGTTCCAAAGGTGCAACAATCCTCCTATACCATTCCACAGTGTTACAGGGGTCAGATCCATTGGAAGAGGTAGGATAGTGTGCAACTTAGGGGGTTTCCAACAGGAGGGTGCACCTCCTTGTGAATATAAGTTTGATATGAAGCAAGGAGGAAGATTTTTGGCAAAGGAACATATGGGTTTTCTTCATATGGTCAAGGGCATCATTTATAGTCTATTTAGGAGGAGGTTTTCCCAGTAGATTATTTCCTGGAGCTTGGAACAACTTGGATGAGAGAGGGGCACACTGCAGAAGGAGGTTTTCATCATTTGGTGGCCCAGATCTTGATATATCATCTTGAGACTTTACCAACTGGATTGTCTTGGCTCGATCTATCATTCCAATAATTTTTGTAGAAGTTGGAGGCTTCTAGAGGTGAGGCCAAAATATTGGAGATTCAATCAACTAGGGGGGCACAAAGAAGTTGATGGTTTGCTCATTTGGAGAGGCAAAACTTCACTCTTCAGTCTGATACTTTTCCAGGGGGGTTCTAGTAGCCTGATCTATATTCTGAGGAAGTTTTGAGGCATTTGGAGTAGAGGAAGAGGAGGGTCTAAACTTAGGGGGTTTGCAGCTATTAGGAGAGTGCACAACTCAGCTAATTGGGGGGGTTTGGCACTATATTGGATCAGGGTCCCATCTCATCAGTCTTCTCTTACAACTATGAGCCTTTGGAGGCTTGGATCTTCTCTTCAGAGGGACTTGGGAAGGGTATTATAATTGTATTGGTTATTATTGTAGCAGCTGGCATCCCATTTGGGATATTATTGGGGCTTTCTTCCAGATATGTAGATCTCTTGTTATAAGGATCTATCTACTATCTAAATAAAGGTCATATCTGACATTATTGGCTCTATATTGGTGTTCCTTATTGTATCATGTCTTGTTTATGGTATATGCTTCAGATCTGTTGTTTCATTTCTTAATCATCGTCATATAAACCCTAATGCAGAAATCCATGAGTAAATCTATAAACACATAAGAAAACACAAACAAACAGTGAGCAGTTAGTGTTCCAAGCAAAAAAATTGGCTTGGGAACATTACAAATTGTCCAATTGTCTCAAAAAAAAAAATGAATTCTGGAGCCAAAAACATATTTTGGAGAAGATTAAGTCAAATTGATATGAAACCTATGTTTTTTCCGCAATGATGAGGTCCACAAAATTTCCATAGAGGGCCATTGGCCAATTATGCTCCGGTTTTCCAAAAAATGCAAATTACATGTTTTTAAAGATCATGGTCAAACTCAATGGTAGGAGAAGAGTTACCATTGAAACTTGTATAGAGTGTCAGAAATGAAAACATGAAAACACTCTACAAAGGAATTGGCCGGATTTCAAGGGGTGTGGAATGGGGATGCTGAAACAGGGGAAAATCTATTATTCCAAACCACTTTTTGGTGATTTTTGTGATTTTCTAGTTGGAAAATATGGAAAAAATTATTTACTTGAGATTATGTATACTCATCAATCCATACAACTTTGGTTTAGTGATTTTTTTCTAGAAGTGCGCAGTTTGAGAGATAATCGGTTTGGCTAAAAATTATAAGTCTCAAAAAAGGGATGAAAAAGGACAAAGTTGTCATTTCCAGATTGTTGCAATTTTTTACTGGAGCATCGGATTGAAAATATGAGAGTTGATGTGAATTCCCTATCATAATTATTATCTAGGTCTCATACAAAGGTTTCTCTCATTCTTGAAAAATTTACTTCTATGAGTGACAAAAGTTGGTGTCTAGGATTAGTTACACTAGAATGAAAAGTGTGCAAAAGGGGTAAATCAATAATATTCAGATGAGTATAAATTTCCGCACACAAATAAGAAATGGGAAAATGAATAGTTGATGGAAATATCTTGATGAGGATAATCCATCTGTTAACCCAGAAAATTAATTTGAGCAAAATTTTTACATCCAACATAAAAGAAGATGATTGATGGAATTAAAGGGAAACAAATTTATGTTTTCTTTCCAAATTGTGTATGTATATATTTTTTTCTAACAGAAATTTATTTGCATGCACATTTTTTGTAGAATTTATAGGTTCAAAAATATAGTATGGTTTCCTGAATGAGAACCACAACAATGCAAGATGCCCAAGGGTCCTACAATCATGAAGAGAAATTTAGAGGTTTGCATGTTAGCATGGGAAATGTTGAGACCGAGTCTAATGGAAGAAGAGACTGGAAAGAGCCTGTAACTATGAGGAACCTGTAGAGAGAATTGCAGAGTTATAGGGATGATAATGGAAATATTATGAAGGCTCAAGAAAATATATTATAGAGCTTGAATATTCTTTAGAGGCAAGCCAATAAATACTTTGGCACAAAGCCAACAACTAGTGCTAGACAAGTGACAACATCCAAATCCCATAATAGATGAGCATGGGAATGACAAGCGATCAAATATTAGAATTAGGGGCCATCATTCCTTAGTGTAATTCACTAGGAGAGAAACCCAAGTGTGTCCCTTGTGAGGAGACAAAGGATAAGGCATGAGCGAGACATATTGCAAGGTGAACTAAGGAATATCAATCTACCAAATTTCAATGGTGATCATAGGAAGGGAAAATAGGCCAAGGTCTGGCTATTGGAAATGAAGAAATATTTCCAGTCACATGATTATCCCTTTAGGGTACAAGCAATAATTGTAACCTACCACTTGCAAGGAAATTCAACTATGTGGTGGGATCAACTTAAGAAAGAAAAACACCTTGATGAGAGGAAGGTATCATGGAGGCAGTTCAAAGGACATTTCCAAGAGAAATAATTTTCTGAGCATTACTATACAAAGAAGATGAAAGAGTTCTTCAAACTCAAAATGGGAAGTTTGACAATGGATGAATATGAGAAGAGGTTATTTGAGTTGTTGAAGTATGTGGAATTCATTAAATATGAGACAGTCAACATCCAAAGGTTTCTTAATGGGTTACCCTCTTTCTACAGTGACAAGATACAATATGATAACCCCAAGACTTTAGAGGAGACCATAAGGAGAGAAAAGGCGTCTCTATGAGTAGGGAAGAGGGAGGCAAGTCTTACAAAAATCTTGGAATGACAATATGAAAGGAAAAAGGGATCAAAGGAAGAAAGGTTTTAAGCCACCCTTTTTCAAAAATAAATCCCAAGAAATCAACAAGGATATTTAACTCGGAATGCGCACAAGACAATAGATTCAATTGGTAAAATGCCAAGGTAGTAGCATGTACAATGTTGGGGATGTGAGGGAAATCACTTGTATAGGGACTGTCCTCACAAAAGTGAAAGATTGAGGATTTTACACAACATTCAAGAGGCTAAAACAATTGAAGACATGGGAGGAAACATGCCAAGGATTTATGCAGTCTTGAACAACAAGAAAACATAGTATCAATCCCCTGTGACTTAAGTGGAAGGCAAGATTGATAACCATCACATAGCAAATTTAATTGATTTTGGAGCTATCCATAGTTACATAAAATCTAACATTGTTGAAATATTTCACTTGCAAATGAGTAAGCATAAGAAATCTTGGTTATCTTAGTTAGCCACAGGGGCTAAGAGAAAGATTAATGAATTGGTTAAATGTTGTCCAATAGACATGAATGGACTCAAGACAAAGGTAGATGTGAACATCATATGATTAGGTTCATATGATTGTCTATTTGGTATGGATTGGTTGGAAAAACACCATGCCATACTAGATTGTTACAACAAGACAATAACATTTTTTGATGAGGATGGATAACAAGGCAAGATTCAAGGCATTCCAAGAGTTGTAGCTGTTAGATAAATTTCATCCATGCAACTGAAAAGGATTTTCAGGAAGGGATGTCAAATTTTTGTAGCCCACATGGAGGAGGCAGCTAGAGACAAAGTGGCAAGTATTGAAGACCATCCAAGATTTTGAATATTTTTTGAGGGAATTCCTAGCATTTCCACCTAAAAGGGACATTAATTCTCTTTTGATTTAGTGCTAGGAGCTGCCCCAATGTCCAAGACAATTTACAGGATTGGAACACCAAAATTGATGCATCCCCCCTCCCCTCTTGGGGGTTGCGCGACTTCCCGATCTTGGATATTCAAATATCTGAGCCGAATCGGCTCTTCGGGGCCTTTCTAGCCCCATAAATCATTTTACACAGGCCCCTTTTTCTCCTAGGTGCAGGTCCTGTGAGACCCACAGGCTCCTACTGAGCCCCTATTCTTTTTCTGAAAATTTGAGTGATGATTCTAGATCCATACGCTAGACCCCTTCTTCTTCACATGACCACAGGCTATGACCTCGGGCCAATCCTCTTCGCAACTACATGCTTCAGAGCTTTTGCGAGCAACTTACTCCCTTTTTCTCGATCTCTGTATCGACTAATTTACCTGGGACTAGATCTACGGTCCACGTCTCTCCCACAACCAATGACTGTGATCTTCTTCGGACTCCGACCTTCGGGAGTTTCCAAACCACCTCTCCACAGAACCTCTAGAGTGCTAATTCTTTGTACTAGCAGATCTTCTTCCAAGTGCCCTCCTTCATGGATGACCCTCCTGACCTTGCGACTTCAAGCTTCGCGAGTCCTTGCACCTCCACTTTTCAATTCCTCCGAATTGATTATGCTCTGGAACACACAGATCTCTGCCACGTGTCCTTCTGGATCAAACAGTCTAGATCCACTTCACTCTTCGTGACTTCGCAAATATTTCCATTTGCTCCACAAAAAGTTTCCTAAGTTCTTTCCCGCGAACTCTCTGATTTGCTTCCATGTCCCTCTTGACAATCAACAGTTAGGATCTACTTCACTCTTTGGATCTTCGACAGTTTCACTCATTACTCACCTGGAATCTTCTGGAGTTCCTTGGCTCTGGACTTCCAGATCTACTACCACTTATCTCTCTAGATGATGGATGGTCCTGACTAGCTTCAGGACTTCAAGACTTTGTCTATCCCATTCTCCTTTGCACTTTAAAAGGAATTACAGTGCATGTATTTTACCTAGATCCAACAGGTGTTGGTCCTTGCGCTCAGATCCAACGACTAAGATCTGTCTTTCTCCTCGGTGTTCTCCTTCTTCATGTTGGAATGTGTTTTGGTGGCCCATATATTCTCCTGCAATTGATCTAATGGTTGTTGTTTCTCATTGTCCTAATATTTGGCTTTCTTCCGAAATTGGAAGAAATTACAAGTATCCAAACACTGTGGCCTTTGATACTCCTACGAGCCTAGATGCTTGGGTCTTGATAGTGCTTCTAGGAATGCTATCCCTCCTTGAGATTTCACCAATGTAACTTGACCTCAGCCCTGGCGACTCCTTATACTCTGCGTGCAAACCTTCAGATTCCCTTTTGAGCTTTGGGACTTGGAACAAGTTCGTCTGCGCGCACCTTGCATTGTCTCTTCTGAGCTTTGGACTTACTCATTCTCCTAAGGGTCTCAACCCTCTACTTCCTTCAAAGGATTATATGGCACCCTCCTGGAAACTCGATGCTCTTCCTCCTGAGATTTGTAAAGAGAAACCCACTTTACCTTTGGCACACTCCTTGCGCTCTCTGTGAAGACTTGCACTCGAATCTCCTCCGAGTCTTACACTTGTGGTGTGCCCTCTTGGCAACCTTTCTCCCTGAACTTCGATTTAAAGTTCTCACACACTCCTTGTGCTTGACTGAGCCTTCAGATGGATTCTGACTTTCAACACTTCATAAAAGTGTTGGCATGGTGCACTCCTTGCATATGTCTTTCTCCCGCTTCCTGAAATCCTTCAGGTTCACTAAGGTATCCCCTACATCTACTCAATGAACACTTGTAGAGCTCCTTTTCCCAGAGTGCTCAACAAATTTGGTTCCTTCAACCTCTCCTAACACTTCAAAATGTGTTGGTCCTATGCATTCTTTGCACCTGCTCAAGTACTCCTTGTTGAGCCTTTCCTCTAGAGTGTTCAATAACTTTGAAGTATCTCTCTTGTTTGTTTACTAGAGTGTTCAGTAACTCTAGGGTGTCTTCCTTGACACTTCTCTTCCTCTGAACTTGAAACAGAGTTTTCTTGTGCACACTTGCACCTTCTCAATGCCTGCCTGGCAGAGCTCTATAGAGTCATCAATAACTCTGTGCTACGCTTGCTCCTACACAAACTTTCCTCTAGGATATTCAATAACCTTGTCTCTCTCTGTACCTCCTCTGCAGAATCTCTCCTCCAAGTCATTCAACAACTTTGAGGCTCCTCTTGAGTTGTGATTGTTTTGGGGTGCCCTCCTGCCATGTTCTTCTCTGAATTCGACTTGAATTTTAGATGCACATTCCTTGTGTTGGCTACAGAGTTTCCAATACCCTGTTGTGTACTCCTTGCACAACCTAAAGAACCCATTACAAATCAAAAAATCTCAAACAGATAGTGAATTTTATCTTAACTCTGCACACGAAATCTAACACATACACCTACAACATGTATTAATGTAAACACCCATATATAAGATTCATAAAACACATGGAAACACACATAATCATATGCAAGAAAAAATTCTCTTTGTATTACTATGAATATGTGTTTACAATGTGTACAAGATTGGACTGCAATAGAGTCTCAGCTCTTCTCTTCTTTCTTGAGCTCTCTACTTGCTCATCTACTACTCATCCTATATCTAATGAATTTTGATACAAATATATTTTACAAAAGAGGGGCTCCTCGACCTCTCCCTCCAACTCACCTAACTCTCATTAATTACATTGAATGTCATTCAATGGCCATCTAGTTTGAATCAGATCTAGATCCCATCAGCTTGTCAACCATTAAAGGTGACCTTATATATAGCCTTTACAAAGGCATCGATTTGGATATTCCATCCTTGAAACATTTAATTGCATTTAAATACATTTTAAAATTTAAATTTGAGGGAAAAATGAGAGGGTTGGCACCTCTCTCGTCCTTGAATGCTCTTTGATGAGCTGGAATGTTGGCACACTGCTGAGGTGGAGAGATGCTCCTACGTCATACTCCACTACTGGGAAAATCATGAGCCCCTAATCACGATCTCCTCTTCTCTATTGTTGAAATCCCCCTGGATCCCAAACCTCTCTCTGGAGCTGTCCTACTGCTACTCTGCTTTGTTGTTGTTGTTGTTGCCATGCCACTCTTGTAGGTCCTCCTCTATTTAGCTTCCTCTTGTTGACTTCATCATTAGTCTCCTTATCTCCTCTATGACTTCTTCCATATTCTCTACTGGCTGGCTCTCCTTATGCAGTATGCTCAGCTTCATATCCTCTTCTTCATACACATCAAAGGGCAGATCATCCTGATATCCCATGATGTATCCATCCTTTGTGGCCTTTACTTGCCATTCCCCTGAAGACTTAGATTCTACATTCTCCCCACCGAGTTGATGCTCAACTATCTCCTCTGATAGATTATCCTCTGGTGTTGATTCAACTCTAGCTTCCTCAAGCTGCTCCTCAAACTAGAATTCTCCTCCATCTGTTTCCAACTTGACCTGTTGGATATGCCTACTATGCATATTTACCCTTCTCTCCAGGGCTTCCATTTCCTTGTATAGATCAACAAAGTTCATGATGTATGCTTCCTTTTTTGCTACAGGCTTCAGTGCTGCAGTCATCTTCTGTTCAACTTCTTGGCTGAAAATTTTGAGCCATTCCTCATAATTATCTTCTTCTGCTATTGCTTGGGTAGATTATGATGTCTTCTCTTTCTCTTATTTTATGACAGTCACAATTGGTTGTCTCTTTTCTATTGCTACATCTACACTACACGCTCTGGCCTCAACTGGGCTTCTTGGCAGGAATATCTCATTTCCCCTAATGTTTAGAATGCACTCTAATCTTCCTCTTTGATGTTGGAAGTATTTAGCTTCTCATCATCCTCATTCACATGGTCTGCAATTCCACATGAATCTTCATATGAATGAAGCCTTTTGTTTTCCTCCCATTCATCTGTCAACACTCCTTGTTGATATGAACTCTCAGCTGAGTTCATCTCTTCTCCCTTGTCGTCCTGGAAATATAGGATTTCTCCTCTGCCCTGCTGGTAGTTTATGAGATCGACTGATCTCATCTCATTTCCCACCTAGCAATTTAAAAGTTCATCACTTCCCTCCTGGAAGTTCATGAGATCCTCCATTGATCTCAGCTCATTGCCCACCTGGAAATCTGAAAATTTTCCTCTAGCCTCCTGGAAGTTTATGAGATCACCAGAAGATCTCTTTTCCCCCTCCTTAAGGCTTTATCCAACCTCTGCCTTGCAAATGCAAACCTGCTCTTCCATGCCACTTAGGTTTTTAGCATGTCTCAGGCACCTTCTCACTACCTGTTGCTTCCATCTGGCCAAAAAATTATGAACATGCCACTTTGCTCTCTGCTTCAGAGGCCATTCATACCTCCATCGTACCTTTGCTTCATGATGCATCTTCAATTCTAGCCTCTTCTTCTCCACTCTGATTTCACTCAACTCCTTATCCATTTCTTCTTTGATTTTCTGTTGGTGGTCCTTGCCTTGACCATGTTTATGGCCTTTAGTAGCCATCTTCTCTTTCCTCAACCCACTTGGTTGTGTACCATATGCTACAGTACTTACAATAGTCTCTACAGATCATTGCACTCTGTCTTCTCCTTCACCTGTTGTCTACAGGTGAAATCAATATTCTAATACCACTTGATGTTATCAGACTATCTCTTGTCTCCTTTTCCCATTGTCTGGAAGAAAAATCAAGCTCTTGATACTACTTGATGTTGTCAGTCTATCTTCTCTTTGCTTTTCCTGTTATCTGTAGACAAAAATTGTGCTCTGATACCACTTGATGGTATCATAGTATCTCCTTTCACCGTCTCACTTTTGTTTGTTGTCTACAAACAAAATCAGGATCTGATAACACTTGATGGTATCAGAGTATCTCCTCTGACCTACATAAATTAAACTTTGTGGATATGATACCACTTGATGCAACCCCCCTCCCCTCTTGGGGGTTGTGCGACCTCTCAGTCTTGGATATTCAAATATCTGAGCCGAATCATCTCTTCGAGGCCCTACTATCCCCACAAATCATTTTACATAGGTCCCTTTTTCTCCTAGGCACAGTTCTTGTGAGACTTGCGGGCTCCTACTAAGCCCCTATTCTTTTTCTGAAAATTTGAGTGACAGTGCTAGCTCCCTATGCTAGGCCCCTTCTTCACATGACCATGGGTTATGACCTCGGGCTAATCCTCTTCGCAAATCCATGCTTCATAGATTTTGCGAGCATCTTACTCCCTTTTATCGATCTCCGAATCGACGCATTTACTCAAGACTAGATCTATGGTCCACGTCTCTCCCACAACCAACGACTGTGATTTTCTTCAGACTCCGGCCTTGGGGAGTTTCCAAACCACCTCTCCACAGAACCTCCATAGTGCTAAGTCTCCGAACTAGCAAATATTCTGCCAAGTGTCCTCCTTCATGAATGACCTTGTTGACCTTGCGACTGTGGGCTTTGCAATTCCTTGCACCTCCACTTTCCAATTCCTTCGAACTGCTTATTCTCTGGAACACACAAATCTCCTCCATGTGTCCTTTTGGATCCAATGGTCCAGATCCACTTTGCTCTTCACGACTTCACGAAGATTTCCCTTTTCAGATATACTTCACTCTTCAGAGCTTCGACAGTTTCACTCACTCCTCACTTGGAATCTTCCAGAGTGCCTTGGATCAAGACTTCTAGATCTTCTTCCACCTGTCTCTCTAGATGATGGATGGTCCTGACTGGCTTCAGGACTTAGGGACTTTGGCTATCCCATTCTCCTTTGCAATCTAAAAGGAATTAAGGTGCATGTACTTTACTTGGATCCAACGGGTGTTGGTCCTTACGCTAAGATCTAATGACTAAGATATGTCTTTCTCCTCATTGCACTCCTTCTTGATGTTGGACTGTGTTTTAGTGGCCCAAATATTCTCCTACAACTGATCTATGTTTGTTGTTGCTCCTTCTTCTGAGCTTTGGCTTTCTTCCAAAATTGGAAGAAATTACAAGTTTCCAAAGGGTGCGGCCTTTGATCCTCCTGCGAGCCCGAACTCTTGGGTCTCGACAGTGCTTCTGGGAATGTTATCCCTCCTTGAGCTTTCGACAATGTAACTTGACCTCGGCCCTGGAAACTCCTTATACTCTATGTGCAAACTTGCACATTCCCTTCTGAGGTTTGGGACTTGGAACAAGTCCATCTGCGCACACCTTGCACTATCTCTTCTGAGATTTGGACTTACTTAGTATCATAAGAGTCTTATCCCTCTACTTACTTGAAAGGATTATATGGTTCCCTCCTGGTAACTCGATTATCTTCCTCCTGATATTTGTAAAGAGAAACTCACTTTACCTCTGGTGCACTCCTTGCAGTCTTTGTGTAAACTTGCACTCGACTCTCCTTTGAGTCTTACCCTTGTGGTGTGCCCTCTTGGAAACCTTTCTCCCTAAACTTAGAATTAATTTCTCTCACACTCCTTGTGCTTGATTGAGCCTCCATATGGCTTCAGACTTTAAACACTTCATCTAAGTGTTGTCCCGGTGCACTCCTTGCACAGGTATTCATCTTGCTTCTTGAAATCCTTCAGGTTCACTGAGGCATTCCCTACATCTGCTCAATGCACACTTGTAGAGCTCATTTCCCCAAAGTGATCAACAAATCTAGTTCCTTCAACCTCTCCCAACACTTAAGAATGTGTTGGTCCTGTGCATTCTTTGCACCTGCTCGAGCACTCCTTGCCGAGCCTTTCTTTCACAGTGTTTAGAAACTCTAAAGTATCTCTCATGTTTGTTTACTAGAGTGTTCACTAACTCTAGGGTGTCTTCCCTGACACTTCTCTTCCTATGAACTTGAAATAGAGTTTTCCTATGCACACTTTCACCTTCTCAATGCCCACCTGGCAGAGTTCTATAGAGTCCTCAATAAATTTGTGCTACGCTTACTCCTGCGCAAACTTTCCTCCAGGGTATTAAATAACCCTGTCTCTCTCTATACCACCTCTGCAAAATCTCTTGTCCAAGGTATTCAACAACCTTGAGGATCTTCTTGAGTTGTGATTTTTCTGGGGTTTCCTCTTGACACATTATTCTCTAAATTCAACTTGAATTTCAGATGTGCACTCCTTGCGTTGGCTACAGAGTTTCCAAAACCCTGTTGTGCACTCCTTACACAACCTAAAGAACCCAGAACAACTCAAAAACTCTCAAACGGATAGTGAATTCTATCTTTACCTTGCAGATGAAATCTAACACATACACCTACAAATATATTCATGTAAACACTCATATATAACATTCATAAAACACATGGCAACACATACATAATCGTATGCAGGAAAGAATTCTCTTTGTATTACTATGAATGTTTGTTTACAATGTGTACAAGCTCGGACTGCAACAGAGTCTCAGCTCTTCTATCCTCTCTTGAGCTCTCTACTTTCTCATCTACTCCTCATCCTAGATCTAATGAATTTTGATACAAATATATTTTACAAAAGAGGGGCTCCTCGAGCTCCCCCTCCAACTCACCTAACTCTCATTAATTACATTGATTTCCATTCAATGGCCATCTAGTCAAAATCGGATCTAGATCCCATTAACCTGTCATCCATTAAAGGTCACCTTATCTACAGCCTAAAAAAAGGCATCGATTTGGCTCTTCTAGCCTTGCAACATTTAATTTCATTTAAATACATTTTAAAATTTAAATTCGAGGGGGAAATGAGAGGGTTGGCGCATCTCCCCTCATTGAATGTGCTTTGATGAGATGGAATGTTGGTGCACTACTAAGGTGGAGTGATGATGTTGCATCATACTCCACTGCTGGGAAAATAATGAGCCCCTGCACATGAGCTTCTCTACTCTGCTTTTGAAATCCCCTTGGATCCCAAACCTCTCTTTGGAGTTGTCGTCATGCTCCTCTGTTTTGCTGTTGTTGTTGCCCTGCCACTCTTGCAAGTTCTCCTCTGTTCAACTTCCTCTTGCTCGCTTCATCATGAGCCTCCTTATCTCCTTTATGAATTCTTTCATCTGCTCTGTTGGTTGGCTCTCCTTATACAACCTGCTCAGCTGCATCTCCTCTTCTTCATACACATCAAAGGGGCGATCGTCTTGATCTCCTATGTTGTATTCATCCTTTGTGGCCTTGAATTTTCATTCCCATAGAGACTCAGATTCCACAGTCTCCCCACTCAAATACTTCTTAGCTATATCCTCTGACAGATTATCCTCTTCCATCTCCTATGGTGTTGATTCAACTCCAGCTTCCTCCAGCTACTCCTCAAACTAGAATTCTCCTCCATTCATTTCTAACTTGACTTGTTGGATATGCCTACTCTGCATATTTACCCTTCTCTCCAGGGATTTTATTTCCTTGTACGGATTAGAAAAGTCCATACTGTTTGCTTCCTCTTCTGTTGTGGGCTTCAGTGTTGTAGTCATCTTCTGTTCAGCTTCCTAGTAGAAACTTTTGAGCCATTCCTCAGAATACTCTTCTTCTTCTGTTATTTCTTGGGCAAATTCTGATGTCTACTCTTTCTCTCCTTTTATGACAATCACAATTGGCTGTCTCTTTTCTTTCAATGCATCTGCAACACACACTCTAGCCTCAACTGGGATACTTGGAAGGAATATCTCAATTCCCCCAATGGTTAGAATGCACCTATAATCTTCCTCTTTGATGGTGGAAGTATTTAACTTCTCATCGTCTTCATTCACATGGTATGAAATTCCACATGAATATTCATATGAATGAGGCCTTTCCTTTGCCTCCCATTCATATGTCAACACTCCTTGTTGATATGAACTCTCAGTTGATTTCATCTCTTCTTTCTTTCCCTCCTGGAAATCTAGGATTTCTCCTCTGCCCTCCTGGCAGTTTATGAGATCGACTGATCTCATCTCATTTCCCACCTAGAAATTTAAAAGTTCATCACTGCTCTCCTGGAAATTCACGAGATCCTCCACTGATCTCATCTCATTGCCCACCTGGAAATCTGAAAATTTTCCTCTACCCTCCTGGCAGTTTATGAGATCACCAAATGATCTATTTTTCCCCTCATTGAGGCTTTCTCCAACCTCTGGCTTGCAAATGAAAACCTACTCCTCTGTGCCACTAAGGATTTTAGCATGCCTCAACCACCTTATCACTACCTATCACTGCCTTCTGGCCAAAAAATTCTGAACATGCCACTTTGCTCTCTGCTTGAGAGGCCATTTGTACCTCCAATGTACATTTTCTTCCCACTGCATCTTCAATGCTAGCCTCTCCATATCCTCTCTGATTTCACTAAGCTCCTTGTCCATTTCTACTTTTCTTTTTTGTTGGCGATCCTTGCCTTGACCACACTTATGGCCTTCAATATCCATCTTCTCTTTCCTTAGCCCACTTGGTTGTCTACCATTTGCTGCACTCCTTGCAACAGTCTTTATAGAGCATTACACTCTGTCTTTTCCTTCACCTGTTGTCTATAGGTGAAATCAAGCTTCTGATACCACTTGATTTTATGAGACTATATCTTGTCTCCTTCGCCCGTTTTCTACAAGAAAAATCAAGCTCTTGATACTACTTGATGTTTCCAGGCTACATGGGGTACCTTAGGCAATTGTTTTAGACAGAGATCCAAAATTCACATCTAATTTTTGGAAAGGTTTGTTCAAAGGATTCAGTACAAAATTAAATATCAGTACAATGTATCACCTAGAATTAGATGGGGAAAATAAAGGACTAATATAATCATTGAAGACAAGCTCAAAATGTATGTGATGGACCAACCATAAAAGTGGGAAGATTATATCCACTTAGTAGAGTTTTCTTATAATAATGGGTATTGGGACTCATTAAAAATGGGCCCATTTGAAGCATTGTATGGTAGAAAGTGTAATACACCAGTGAGTTGGGATAACCCGACAAACAAAGTTATCATTGGGCCATATTTGTTGAGGGAAATGGACAAGTAGATGACAAAGATCAAGCATAATTTAAAGAATTCCTAGGGTAGGTTGAAAATTTATGCAGAAAAGAACATAGTTTTTAGAGATTTTAAAGTGGGTGAACATGTTTTTCTAAAAGTGAAAGTGAAGATAAGTTTTCTAAGATTGAGTTGATGCCCAAAGTTGGAAACAAGATAACGTGGGCCTTTTGAAATCTTAGAGAATAAAGGGACAATTGCATACATGCTAGCATTGTCTACATCCATGAGAGTGTATAATGTATTTCGTGATTCATCATTAAAGAAATATGTTCCTGACTCTAACCACATAATTGATTGGACTGTGATCCAGGTGGAAAATGAAGGGGATTTATGGGAGGAACCAATACACATCCTAGTCCAGAAATTTAAGGTGCTAAAGAAAATATCCATAGGGCTGGTAAAGGTTCAATGGACCTACTACAGTCCTGAATATGCAACATGGGATCATGAAGAAACTATGTGGGAGGAATACCCACACATTTTTTCAATTTTGAAGGAAACATAAATTGAAAATGCAAGACTCCATTTTTGCGCAAATAGATTTTTGGAAACACACTCGAAAATTTGGTCACCTACACTAATATCCATGATAAAATAATGGTGCATCTCGATGGCCCAAGAACGGTGAAGGGGGAACATTCCTCGAGTCAACAAGTTGAGATAAATATGATATTTTTGTTGGGATTGTTGTTGGAGGGTAAAAATTGCATAATTTTTTTTCTTTTATGAATATTGTAATGTGATATAAATTTTTGTATGTATTCGACATGGTGTTGTGCACTAAGGATGGTGCACAATTGTAGGGGAGGGGGGATGTAATATTTCCACTATAATCCCAAGTTTAATTTATGTATAAGGTAGATATGAATGTGGCTATGACCAAGCGATGTAATATGTGAATGTATTTTCTATTTTTAAATAAATAAAATGTGATGTCAACTGCTAAGGGATATGGACAGAGATGGGGGATGAGTTTTCCACAAGATAAGAGAATGTTAAGAAGGGCCCAAGGGGGAAATTAATTGTGGGTATCAATTCAACCCATTCTCCATTTGCACTGAGAATAGTTTTCACGCGCAATGTCAAGCCTATTGTGCACACATTATGAATAGTTGTCGCGCGCAGTACAAAGGATGTTGTGTGCAAAGTTTGTCTCAGTGAGGAGGATACATTCATGTTAACTAGAACGATGTAGATTCATTTAAGTAATTGGTATCTATAATGGTTAAATCTATGTATAATTTGTAGCTGGTAAGCTGCAAAAATTTAGTTAACTCAAAATTTTCGAATTTATATGTGTTTTCCGCAAGTAATGTTCCTTAGTCAGGCTAGGGGAAATTAAAACTCACATTAATAAAATTATTTCAAGCCTAGATTTATTCAAGGCCTGTCACAATCAACACAGCCAACAACCGTTAAGCCCTCAATCAACTACCTATGGCATCTTCTATTCCTTGTCTATCAATATTTTCCGAGCAAAATATATCTCACTATCTTCTCTATATTCATTAAATAGTTATCCTTCATATCCATCCATGAAAAAATATCCATGCATAGGATCCACTTGTCATCAAGAAATTAACTCTTAATCATGAATCTTTTTAACCTTTTCTTTGTCTATTTTTTCCCTAAATTCCTTTTCAATAATTTATCTCCTTTTTACTATTATTTTATTATGATTACTATTATTAATATCAATGTCATTATTGTTTATTACTATCATTATTATTATGATATTATTACTTATTATCATTTTAAGACCACTTGTTTATTCTCCCTGTCAAGTATAGGATTATTTCCAAATACTATCCATCACATACTCCTTCCATTCAGGGAACTTCATCCCAAAGTTAACTTTGATTATGTTACTTATAGGTTTTTACTTTCTTCAAGTATCTTCCACATCATCCTCTATTGTAACTAGTATAAGAGCCAACTAAGTGACCATAAAAATAATCGAATGTCCACATCACAACTCTAGAGAAGTGCAACATAAACCCTAGTCATCTTCCCCACTTTCAGTAGAAGGCCTAAGCCTATCATGTTAACGAATTCCCCAAGGCCCAAGGCCTCACCTGCACAACTAGGCATCTAGTATGGTACAGTAACTAACATACCACATGCATCTAGAAATGGTGACCTAAACTTCCTCCCCAACTCCTACCTTGTACTTATCCCTAAACATTTAATTCCAACTACACAACTCCATTGACGAGTAATACTCCAACCCTTCTTCCAAACGTTGGCAGCACAACTCCAATATCATGCACTCTGACCTTCTCCATATGGTGCCATATCCCATTGAGAATTATATCTAATGGCAGGAAAAACATTGGTATAGGTTTATTGATTGATTTTTTCCCCATCCCATAAGGTGTTACTTTGTAGATATTCTCCTTCATAGTTATGGGCTCCCACAAGATCATTAAATGAATTGGCCCTCTTAGCCCACTAGTGGATTTCTTGTCAATCACCACCTCACAACATGAAATCAATTCATTAGTTATAATCATAACATCATCATCTCATAGAATATAATACACATGCTAATTGTCACATGTCTTCATGAGAACACAACATCGTTGTCATGAAAACATCATAAATAGTAAGGAACCACATTATCACACATGCCATCATAAAAATATCTTATCATAAAAAAAATCCACATGTAATTGCATCATGCCATCCCTTATAATAAAGATGCATAATGTATTCCATGTTTTTTTACTTAGGCATTATGTTCCTGATCCGTCCAATGTGTTGAAATTTGAGGGATTATATGTTTTTGAGAAGGGAGTTATTCAAGTTGAACCATTCTCTATACTATACCACAAGGTTAATCATCTCAAGCATTGGGGAAATGAACAAGTCAAGGTCCAATGGGACCAATACAACCTAGCATCTGTTACCTAGGAGGATGTATAAAGTATTCTTTGTGACGTTTCCCATCTATTTGATTAAATTAATTTTATGAGTTAGACTAGATTGTAAAACTTAACTAGGACAAATACATATCATATGCTTTGATACCATATGTAATAATCAAACTACTAAAATCATCATGCATAAATAAACAATAGCATTGTTATATCTTTAAACAATAAAAGTAGTTATCATCTAATTTCTTATTGCATAATTAACATGAGGTAACGAATTATGAGAGTCATACCTAAAAGTTCCAATGAGAACTCACTTACAATATAGGTGAATGTAGATGTAGAAATTTCAATACACTTAATGTATTTCTTGCGATTCTCCTAAACTAACAATTATATGCCACTGCTAAATACATAATCGCTTCTACTAATATTCTTGCGGAAATTAAACCACGATCACAAAGTGAAATATCAAGAACACATAACACATAAGTTTTTCCGGGAAACAATAAAGCTAAAAATCCCACTATCATATATTATGTATATCATGGATCATGAAACAATCTCATACAAAACTCTAATCCAAGAGCTCTCAGTACAATACAATCATCTCACACTGTCATACAAAACTCAAAAAATACATGTGCCAATTTCGTCTCCAGATAGCTTGCTTCCTCTGCACAATCCCTACAATTAGAATTCTCACAATGAATTTGAATTGCCTAGTTTGCACATGCTCATGAGCATATCCACTGCATGTGTGATTGCATGAGTTCACTTCACTCAAATCACAATTGATAGCCAAACTATCCCTTTCACATGTTATCTCAACTAGGTTTCCACTGGATCTGACATGCATGTAGTTAACCGTGGTGAATATTCAGTTGCATGTGAGTTCACTGATTGTGAATTAATTAATAATTAATTCACTGAACTCTCACTAGTGTAAGTTCAGTTACAACTAGTACAACTGGGCTTAACTCACTTAACTAGTTAAACTACTTCACAACTCTCACAACTACACTTATAACTCTGTTACAACTTCAAGTCACCTCCATGTCTTACCAACCAACCTTTGAACTCAAATTTCCCATAGTTAATTGATTTTCCATTTCAGTTAATTATTTCAAGTAATTATGAGATAATAGATTAATATTTATTGTCCAATTTATTTAAGGGAAAAGTAAATTAGACACATGTCTCTTGTTGAATTTTCAACACTCCCTCTCAACAAGAAAGGGATTATCCTTCACCCCAATCCTGTCTCTATGATATTCGAATTTTCTTCTGGTGAGTGCCCTCATAAGAATGTCTGCATCTTGATCTTCCGTAGGAATGTATTGAAGAAACATGGTCTTTCGTTGCACACAATCTCTGATATGATGATACCGGATATCTATATGCTTAGATCTATCATGAAACATAGGATTAATCGAGAGTTTAATGCAACTCTAATTATCACAATGAATCACTGTCGGATCTAAATGAGAACCAAACAAACCAACCAAGATCTTTATCATCCAGATAGCCTCACATGCATCTTGACTTGTTGCCATGTATTCCGCTTTCGCTGAACTAAGTGCCACGGATCTTTGTTTCCTACTGTACCAAGAAATAGTTGTAGATATAATACTAAATATCCCCCCTGATGTGCTCTTTCTTTCCATTGGGCTTCCCGCCCAATCTACATCTATGAATCCATGCAACTTCACCTCATTAGTCTGTTTGTACCATAATCCATACTCAGATGTTCCCTTCATATATCTTAGGACATGCTTACCCGCCTTCCAAAAGAGTTTGGTAGGCTTAACCATCGCTTGACTTTGTTGGTTAATTGCATAGAAAATGTTTAGTCTCGTGTTCACTAAATACATTAGCAAACCCACTAACTATCGATAGACAGTAGCATCCACTACCTCTCCAGAAGTAGCATCCTCTTTCCTCCAGTTTCCTGGAAGAGGAATATCCATGGGTTTGCATCCTTCCATGTGAAACTTACCCAGTATCTCCCTTGCATACTTGCCTTGAGACACAAAATGTTCACCATCCCATTGCCATATTTCTAATCCAAGGAAATAATGAAGGAGGCCCAAATCCTTCATCTCAAACTCCTTTGCAAGGTCATCCTTGCATGAGTGTATCAGCTGCTCATCACCAGTCAGTATTAAATCATCAACATAAAGAAAAATTTCGTATAGGTTTGCATCCACTTCACTTTTGGTGAAGCCCAATACGGTGAAATAGTTGTCTATCCGAGTGTACCAAGCACAGGGTGCTTGCTTCAGCCCATACAGTGCTCTCTTGAGTCTGCACACATGTGAATCTCTATTAAAGGTCTCAAAACCTTCTGGTTTTTCAATGTACACTTCTTCCTCAATGATCCCATTGAGAAACACAATTTTTACATCCATTTGATGAATGCGCCAGCCCATCTGCTCTGAGAGTGCAAGGATGGATCTTATGGAAGAGTACCTTGCGACAGGTGCAAAGGTCTCATCATAATCTATCCCCTCGATCTGTGAGAAGCCTCAAGCCACAAACCTGGCCTTGTATTTCTCCACACTCCCATTAGCAGCTTGATTTACATTGTATATCCATCTTGAACCTACCATTGATTTGTCAACCAGTCTTGGGACAATTTCCCATGCACTGTTTTTTACAATCTAGTCATACTCCTCTACCATGGAATCAACCCAAGTGGGATTCTGCACTGCTTCTTGAAAGGAATATGGTTAAGTCACAATACATTTTCTCATGAAATCCATGTATCCAGCAAATTGATCAGGAGACTATCTTTGTCTACGCTGTGAAGTAGGGGCTCCTACATTATGTGCAACATCTAGTCTCAATCTGTCAGCTTTCATGGTGTGCTTTCTGCCATTTCTTATGGATGGATCTGCATGAGTGGTTTCCTCCACTCTATGAACCTCCTCATGTGGCTGATCCACATCTTGAGACTCATCTTTGGGAACCAACAGTTCATCTTCTGCATGCAAGTCTAGATCCCTCTCAAGCGACAACTGCATGGCTTTCCCCTCATCAAATTTTAGATCCCATCGCATAACAATCATCTTACTGTTAGGAAAATACACATGATAATTATGGGGTGTTTCTATGTACCCCACAAATATCCCAACTTCAGCAGTCGGTTCTAGCTTCTTCCTGGCATCCTTGTTCATATGCACAAAAATAGATAAGCCAAAAATCTTAAAATGAGAAACATCAGGTTTCTTACCAATGAAAGCTTCGTCAAGTGTACTCATGCCAAGTATTCTATGAGGACAACGGTTTTTCACATAAACCACAGTATTGCATGCTCCTGTCCATAAATGCATTGGTAGTCCCTGATCATGCAACATCGCGCGTGTTGCACCCACGACCATTCTGTTCTTTCTCTCCGCGACCCCATTTTGTTGTGGGTTATGAGGTGCTATGAGTTCTCTTCGAATTCCTTATCTGCTACAGAAGTCTTTGAATTCATTAGAGATGTATTCTCCACCACTATCGTTCAGAGATTTCACTTGCTTCCTCGACTCTTTCTCCACCAATGCTTTAAACTCACAGAACTTTGAGAATGTTTGATCCTTCTTCTGCATGAAGAAGATCCAACATTTACGAGAAAAATCATCAACAAAAATAACATAATACCTATGTTTTGTTGTTGAAGCAACCGAGAATGGTCTACACACGTTTGTGTGAATTCTCTCTAGGATCACCGAAGCACAGTTCTCATTTTCATGAAAGGTGGACTTTACATACTTCCCCAAGGTGCACTCCTTGCACTGGTCTAACTGAGCAAGTGTTCCTCTTGGAAGTCCAGTAGATATTTGTTGCATGATCTTCAAGACTCCATGATGAAGATGGTCCAATTGCCTGTGCCATAATTTTCCCTCATCCCGACTCACCACTTTTTCTGCCTTGCCCACCATGGCACCACAGCCAAATACCTCCAACATGTAGATATTCTTAACTCAAATCCCTATCTTCTTGACTTGACTCATTGTTTTATGTCGCAAGAAAGATTTTCCATCACTGAAAACAACGTCATAACCTCTGTCCTCTAACATTGCGACTGAGACCAGGTTTTTATTCAGACTTGAAACATGCATAACAGTTTTCAATTGAAATGGTTGACCTGACTCCCTCTGAAAGGTAATGGTACCAATACCAGTCGCACTGTATCATCCATCATCGCGCATCTCTATATGCATTTTGAAATCTTTCTCCCCCAAGTCACTAAAAGACTCTTTATCTCCCGTCATGTGGTAGGAAGTGCCACTATCCAAATACCAAATCGATCCCGATGCACTTGAAGCCATGCATGCAAGAAAAGAAAATTCAAGTTCAAATTGCGAGACAAGAGCCTCACCAGTTGCATCTCCAACAACCGTCTTGTTCTTCCTCTTCTGCAGACAGTTAGTAGCGAGATTCCCATGTTCGTGATAGTGACAACACTTCACTTTGGACAAATCCAACTTCTTGAATTTAGACTCGGATTTTGAATGGAATTTCTTCCCTTTCCCTTTCCTTGCCTTGGCAGTCATAGCACAATCTTCTTCATCATCATGCTTTGATTAAGATCCATCTCTGGTGTTCTGCCTGAACTCCTCCTACACTAGATTCGACCATAGTCATTTCCAATCTAGTAATTTTTCCCTTCCATTAATAGAGTCTTGATAACTGTGCCAACTCTTGGTAAGTCCTAGGAGAGCCAAGCTCACCAAATCATCAAAAACGACTGTTATTCCCACACTTCCAAGCTCATCCCGACATTGGACAAACTTCGTGAGATATTTTGGAATGGAGTTTCCCTTCTCCATCTTGATCTTCCCGAGTTTATCTTTGAACGCCAATTTCCTATGGTCGTTGTTTTTTTGGAACATATCCATCAAAACCTTCCACATTGCATGTGGTGTGGTTTTCCCACGGAGACTTGAGACAATGTGGTCTCGTACTCCCTCCAACAGAATCCTCCTCACCTTTGCCACTTTCTTTTTCCATGCATCAAGATTTTTAGTGTCTGTAGCAACTAGCTTAGGAACATATCTATCAATGAATTCCTTCAAGCCATTGTATTTGAGTACTGCCTCCATCCTATCCTTCCAAGTAATGTAGTTTGTGCTGCCCTCGAGTGCATACTCCAACCTCAAGCCATTGAAAGCCATTTCGATCTTGAATCAACTATAGCACCAAGAAATTCCTTCTGCAAATTCAAATTTTATCCAACCACAAACTCAATTGTTGCAATCCCTCTTTCCCTGGGAGGTTTGCACTTGACCAGTTACAAGCCTGAGGGAAGTTTGCACCTCACCTGTGTCTACCCTGCAAACTCTTTGAGGGAGTTTGCGCGGTAATGCACAGTGGGGTGAGGGAGGTTCACACCTCTCCTTTGAGCAGCTACCGAGAATCCTAAGGGAGGTTTGCACCTCTCCTTTGAGTAAGGTGTGAGAATTTCTGCTCTCAGAAATGTGCGAAGTTTTCAATACTATGCCATCGCACCCTGCTAGAGACAGGACCTGCGGAAATTCTATTATTTTTGCACCTTACTTCGATGGCTCTGTGGCTTTGATACCATGTAGAAATTTCAATACGCTTAATGTATTTCCTGTGATTCTCTTGATCTAACAATTATATGCCATTGTTTTTTTTTTTTGAGTAAAAAAGTGGAGCCTGCTATATTAGATAAACAAAAATAACAAAGTATACAGAAGAGTAGGTCTGGAGCCACACAAAATGCTGCCGATTATCGGAAACCAGCATATGTAGAGGGCAAGTAGCAATAGCATAAAAAACATAATAATAGAGTGACATCTGTCCTGCCCGTAGGAAACCAGAACAGATGTCAAAGGTTCTAAGTGCACATAAAACATTAAGATCATAAAACTAGAAACCGAGATGGCATATAAAGAAACCTAAGTGTCGGGTGACCTGTCATCCTTGCTGGCATGCCGTGTGGTCCCAGCCAAGATGGTGAAATCTTGCGCGCAGAGGGGACATCTCCTTTTGGTAGGCGCACTGGAAAATGCGTCAAAGAGCATGTCCATGCGCTGACCCATGAGGAGAGCCCGGTATTCCAAATCTGACAGGTGCCCACGAATGTCTATCATCAGAGCCAGGTGCTCATCCCAGATGAGAAAATTATGCATGCTGCCACCCACGTCCTCCGCCGCTTCAGAACCCGCTTCGTGCCCTTCCTGCTCCACGTTAGCCTCTGCGCCCTCCTGCTCCACGATAGCCTCTGCGTCCTTCAAACCTGCGTCTATTGCTTGTGTACCTTGGCAACTGCAAGTATTGTCCCTAGGCCACGGAATTTCCTCCACGATATAGTCGGGGGTATCATCAAGCAAGGTCGGACTAGGCTTGCAAGCCTCCTGATGGGTCGCCACTCGAGACTGCACAGGGATCGACATGTCCTCCATGGACGAATCTTCAACCACAATACAGGGGGGAAATTCCTCCTCAGGACCACCTTTATGCAAAGCTTCCGACTCGTACCCTTTAACATGTTGACTGTTACCAAAACCAGGCTCTGCTATAATGGCAAGCCGCGCCCTTCTTTCAGCCCTTTTTTTCTTTCTGAGAATGGACGTCGCCAATGCCAAGGCACGTTCCAGCTCTTCCTTACGACGCCTCTGTGCCTTATGGGCCTCCCACGCCGCGCCACGACGAGGTATGCCTCGCTTCCTGGCCATGAAGGAGGAGCAGGGCGAGAGCAGGTGAAGGCCAATTGACTCGAGGCAGTGTGTATTCAATTGCAAGTTAGGGCGCAAAGCGCAGACGAGCAAGCTCTGTCGCGAGGCGGTCAAAAGGAGATGCAGCAAGAATGTTGGACCGCGCCCGAGCGACCAGAGTATAAACGAGATACAAAGTCGCACCAGAGCGTCACGGTGTATGCTAAACACAATGAGAATTGGGCTGCGCCCACGCATCCATGCAAAACTCGGAGCCGAGGCGAGTGCAGACCCACCCTGTCCGGGCAGACTAAAATCTAAATGATCAAGAGCCGAGCCCATCCTTTCTCCTTTAACTCTGGTCGTCCTAGAAACACTGCAAACGTTAATGCTCGCTCGCGGGAAGGGTCTCTCCGTCCTGCCCCTGCATCTATATCCGTCCATCATGGTTAATACTTGCGCGTGGGTGGCGGTTAATGTCATTTATGCATGGGCCAAGTGGAAATCCACCTGTGACCCCTGGGCGACGTGTCACCCCATCCGGGGCAATTATATGCCATTGTTAAATACATAATCGCTTCTACTAATATTCTTGCGGAAATTAAACCATGATCACAAAGTGAAATATCAAGAACACATAACACATAAGTTTTTTTGGGAAAGCATAAAAATTAAAATCCCACTATTATATATTATGTATATCATGGATCATGAAACAATCTCATACAAAAATCTAATCCAAGAGCTCTCAGTACAATACAATTGTCTCACACTGTCATACAAAACTCAACAAATACATGTGCCAATTTCATCTCCAGACAACCTGCCTCCTCTACACAATCCCTGCAATTAGAATTCTCACAATGAATTCAAATTGCCTAGTTTGCACATGCTCATGAGCATATCCACTGCATGTGTGATTGCATGAGTGCACTTTACTCAAATCACAATTGATAGCCAAACTATCCCTTTCACCTGTTATCTCAATTAGGTCTCCATTGGATCTGATATGCATATAGTTAACCATGGTGAATCTTCAGTTGCATGTGAGTTCATTGATTGTGAATTAATTAATAATTAATTCACTGAACTCTCACTAGTGTAAGTTTAGTTACAACTAGTACAACTGGGCTTAACTCACTTAACTGAGTTAAACTACTTCACAACTCTCATAACTACACTTATAACTCTGTTACAACTTCAAGTCACCTCCATGTCTTACCAACCAACCTTTGAACTCGAATTTCCCATAGTTAACTGATTTGCCATTTCAGTTAATTATTTCAAGTAATTATGAGATAATAGATTAATGTGTATTGTCCAATTTATTTAAGGGAAAAGTAAATTAGACACATGTCTCTTGTTGAATTTTCAACAGTAGAAACATTGAGCTCCAATATATTGCTCCAACTAACCGCAACCGAGTGCGAGGGACGACTCTCCTCCCAATCAATCTCTCAGTCAATACAACTAAGAGCCCTCGAGCCCTCAATCAACTACCTATGTCAACTTTTATTCCTTCCCTATCAATATTTCCCAAGAAAAAAATAACTCACTACCTTCTCCATATTCATTAAATAGTTATCCTCCGTATCCATCCATGCAAAAATCACCATCCATAGGCTCCATTTTTCATCAAGAAACTACCTCTTAATCATGAAAAATTTAAAATTTTCTTTGTTTAACTTTTTCTTAAATTCCATTTTACCTTTTTTTCCCTTTATAATAAATTAATTATTATACTATGATTACTATTTTTTTCTAGCATGTACATGACTTGCGAGACTAGCCTTTCACTAAGAAACTATGACCCATGGGAATCTAACTTGTCGAAATTATGGGATCGGACTCAACCTGGACCAAACCAACCCTTATATGGATGGATTTTTTTTAGGTGTCTCTTCTCGACTACAACATGTTTCGAACCCGAGTCACCCTATAATTGAAACCCATTGAAACCAATAATGCTAGCGGGATTTGACCTTAAATTAAAGGACATGGGGGTAGGATTTGATCCACTTATGTGTGCACGAGTCACGATACCATTTAGCATAATATCTAGGGTGTAACCACACTTTCGACCTGTAATACCCTATTTCCCCTAGCTTGTAAATATAACTATATTGGCCAAGTGACTATGGCAAACTCAATATGTGTGAATGTTTGATTTGATGGACCTTTGTATAAAAGGTCAATGAATGTAAATTTTTTTATTTACTAGAAAATGGATAAGTGTTGCATGATTGCTAGAAAGGGGATGTGCTAAGAGAGACCATGAATGCTATGAAAGAGATGGTGAAGGGGACCAAGAATGGTTGTGTTAACCTCCACTGGACCAGTACTTTGTTGGATTTAATTGCTCAAGATCATAACGACTCTCTGACCCAGGAATGAATTACAGTCAAGATGGTAGGTGGGAAGACCTCCTCAATAGTTAATGAGGGGATGGGGAAGACCGTCCATCTGTAAGGATTCCAGACCTGACCACAGACTAGGAATTCAGGCTACACGCAATCTTGTCGAGGTAGGCAAGAGAGGAAGGAGTGATGGGTAGAAGGAGACTTGTGAAGAGAGTAGAGAGAAGGGAGACTAAGCTCGGGTTCAAGGAGAACTGAAGGTGAGCGTGTTCTGATCTTAGGAGAAGGAGAGTAACCTTCATCCCTATATATTACTGAGTCAGGAGAAGGAGAGTAACCTTTGTCCCTAACTTTCATTGAGTCAGAAGAAAAGATTCAATCTCAAAGCATTGTGGCCTAGCTCGGGGGTGGCCAGTAGTAAATTAGTTAGGAGTGACTGAGCCTATGGTTGGGTGGAAATGTGCACCCCTTTCAGTAGTTGCATCACACCTTCTAGTTTTGATAACTGTTTTCATGCTTTATGCTTTGAAATGGAATAATGAATGAATGCATGTATGTATACATTTCAAAATTGGCCTCTGTATCGACTAATCAAGTGATGTGTATGTATCTATCTCCTTGAGGACTTATGCTAATGCTTGATTTCCCATATGCTCCAGTTTAACCCTTGAAGGTATTTTCCTCATGGAGTGACCTCATAGTTCCAGATTTGGAGAAAGCCTCTTGGCACTATTGCAGTCTCGGTAATTCCACGAAAATTACGCCACCTTGTTTCAAAAATTAAAGTTATGCGGGCTAGGAAGGAACTTCCATCAAACTAGTGGCCTAAGAGACCTTAGGCTTGTGCCCACGACCTTAACCAAATCTTGGCTAAGAGTAGAGATTATATCATGAGATTCACCAGAGGGTTCATATGACCAGGGTCTAGGAACCCTGCACTAAGTCCGAAAGAGCTAGCTCTTGATGGCTTCGAAGCTTCATGAGATCGAAGTCTTGGGATGTCAAACTTCGTAACTGTCAAAAATACCCAAATACTAGATTCGTGAAAGGTTGTGAGTCGTTGATCTGGGGAGCCCGCTGGGGCCCCTTATTGACCATCTAATCGTCTAGTGGGAGGCTTCGCGTATGGTACTTCGACGAAGTTCCACTTCGGGAGAATGGAGATGCTATAGCATCAAAATCCCTGACCACCGAAGTTACGAACTGAAGGAGGGATGTAGATTTGGGGAGACCGTTAGGAGCCCCACCTACCGTCCGATCATTTAGGAAAAGGGACCTGCAAAGGGTACTGTGGTGAAGTCTCTCTTCGGGAAAATGGAGTGGTAGTGAAGCCAAAACCCTCGAAGGTCGAATTCATGAAGTGACTAGTACCATATATCTGGGGATCCTTCAGGTCCTATCCTAGCCGTTGAATTTACGATGTACTCAGCCCGACGTTGACCACTTCGGGAGGATAGGGGTGTTGTGAAACCAAAACCCTCGAAGGCTGAAGTCACAAAGTAACGAGTGTCGATGATTTGAGGATGCTTCAGAACTTTTCGTAACCATTAGAACTGGGCTATGGTCAGCCCGATGTTGACCAACTTTAGGAGAAAAGAGGAGTTTGCATCGCAAAACTCCCGAATGTCAAATTTGCGAAGTAACAAGAGACGTATATCCATGGATCTACATGGTTGTATCTTGACCGTGAGATCTGAGGGATGTTAGAAGGCTACTAGTCCGAAGTGACGTGGTGCAATAACATCACCCAGGGTGACGTGGACCCAAGTTTGATGTGCCACGTGTCACTTGGATTCGTGTGCATCACACACCCTATAGACCCATTGGGACGTGACATGCGTTAGCCCCAGGTACGAGCCTCCTAACCAAAGTAGTTGGTGAAGTGACTAGAACTTCGGGAGTCTGGGACTTTGGGACTCTAGAGGGTTCAGATGTAGCGTTGTAAAGAGACCAAAAGGCTCGAAGGTCGGAACCACGTGGAAATCTCACAGGACTTCAGGAGTTCGGGACTTTGGGAGATCTCGTGCGTAGACAGTAAGGAGGCATTCAACGCTGAAGCACTGAAGTGTCGAAGCTCCTACTGGCCTATGTGTTAGACACCTGCGTGTTAGACGAAGATTGAGTCCAGTCATGGGATCATATAGTGGATGGACTTCCACCGTGGATGAAGGAACCTGGAGAAAATATGTGTGAAGTGGATTCACGTGGACACCACGTGGCCCTCAACCAATGAATGCCCGAAGAACTTCAGAAAGGTATAATCGCCAGTTCTAAGCTCAGTTTTGAGCATGGAGACCATGGTTGGAAAGCTCTGGACAAGCAAAATGTAATAGAGACCTCGAATGAAGGATTTGACCACTTAAGGAGAACAAAATCTTGATCCCACATCCTTAGGAAAGCCACTCAGAAGTCGGGTGTGTTACACGACCACTACCTCAAGTTTCCCCCATGGCTCCAGGATAGACCCTCATGGAAATTGAACCTTGCCCAAAAATGAAAAACTCTTTGCTTTCCACCATTGGATCCAACCCCTTTTGGAATAATAATTACTATTACTATTATCATTGTTGTTATTATTTATTATTGTCATTATTATTTTAAGAGCACTTATTTATTTTCCTCAATAAGTATATAATTAATTCCACGTACGAGGCATTGCACATGGGTTGTCTTTATTAAACAAGCATGTTATTTAAAATCACGCATACACATATATAAATTCACCTATATAGTCGATTATTCCCATAGTAAAACCACCTTAGATATGTGTCATTTGAGATTGGTATTGGAAGAAAACTCCTTACTCCATGTGAAGATTCAATCAACCCCCCAAATTCCTAAATAATCATATAATAGGGGCAAAATAATCATATAATAGGGGCACTTTGGGAGGGTTCCTTTCCTCATAATTACACTCACAAAATTCTCTCCCTCTCGAGCCAACGAGTTGTTACTTTGCATATTTTCTTTCTATTCAATTCTCAAAGGTGATGAAGGTGCTTGGATGGAGGTTTGAGTCCAAAGATGTTTTGTGGGAATGAACCAAACTAAGACATGAAGGTCATTGAGAATATTATTGAGATATAATTACTATGTGTCCATCATTTTTATTAATTTAAAGGATATCACCAATCTCCATCGCCCACCTCCACCTCACACCAAGAAAACCAAAATTGATTTTCCTTCCGTTGTTTATGTACACAACTACTTATGTCTATTTGAAAAATTCGGAGCATGTTTTATAATATTTTTTATTCTTTAAAAAAAATTCTTTTCATTTTAATATCATTTTTTCATAAAATTATAGAAATGTGTTCATCAAATTTTAAGTTGTTTTGAAGTTTTTAATGGTGAAAGTAGTTATTAAAATTGCTTTGATATTTGAAATATTCACAACGTGTTTTCTAATATTTTTTATTCTTTTAAAAAAACATTTAATTTAATTTTAATAACATATTTTCATAAAATTATAGAAATTTGTTAACAAATTTTACGTTCTTTTGAAGTTTTTATGGTCAAAGTAGTTATTTAAATTGCTTAGAAAAACCATAGTAGTCATCTTGAGTTTGTTTTTAGACTACTAAGTGGACCCACCCATCATTAGAACAAAGAATCAAATTAGAAAAGAGAACAGTATTGCAATAAATATAGAAAAAAAACTAAAAAACAAATAACCAAAAAAACTATTCAAATTGACTCTAGGCATGAAAAACAAAATAAAAATTAACAACATATTAATTATAACAGAATATTAATATTATTATAAACCCTAATAATCTTAATATATTATTATTATAAATTTTAATCATAACACATACTATAAAATGTTAATAAATTATATATATAATTAATAAAAACCAAATATGATATACTCGTAATAATAATATATAATAATCATAAACTACATAACATACATAGGATATAATGTATAATATACCTGTTGTTGGAACATCAAGTATTGATGGTTCATCACACATCTCCTGGGTTCATTTGATTGAGAGGTCGACCTAAATCTGTATATAATTAGTTAGGTGATCGGCCAACACACTACACCAGTCAGTCGAGTAGTCGATGTGCTTGTCGGTCGGATAGTTGACCAGTAGTCAAAGATAGTCAGGTGGTGGATCGACCAACCCAACAATCGACTATGAGTTGGACATGTAGGAGGTCAGGTCGAGCATCCTCATTGAGCCAACTTGACAAAGTGAATTTTGTAGAGTTAACTCTAACATCTGACAGTTACATGTGGACATGATCTTCCATATTCTACAAAAAATGGTTAGATATTGAGACTATAAAAGCAAACCCCTTGGGTCATTATAAAAGACGAAAATTGTGCAATAGATCATGCAGATCAAGATGTGAAACATGCACTGTGATGTTATAATCATAGCGTGCTTTGCTTAAGTGTTGTAATGGTGTCTTTAGACACCACCCTCTATCTTCAAAATTTTGTGTTCCTCTTCGATTATTTGCAGTACTGTATTCTTTGTTTTCATGTCGTGTTCCACCTTATTCCCCAACATGGTATTAGAGCCAATGGTTTAAAACCTTGATCTGTTATTTGCAAACCTTGTTGAGTTGGATCTGTTATGTGATTGACTCTAGGCTGATGGTTTGTTGTTTGGAACTTATTGAAAAAAAACAGTCTGGATAGATATCAAAGATGGCTTCTAAGATTGATCCTGTTGTTTTGAACGGATAAAATTATGCAGTATGGGCACCATATATGGAAACCCTACTAAAGAGAAAATGATTGTGGCAGTATACGAAGGTGGGGATTCCAGATCCAATAGAAAATCGGGCGAAGTTTGTTGTTAAAGGAAAGAAGGATGAGGCTGTAGGGGTCATCACGACCTACAATATCTCACGAGAGATTCGATTTCACAGGAATCTTCTACCCTCATCAATTCTGGAAGAAGTTGAAGTCGTTGTTCAACCTAGTTGATGTGAGCCACATAATGTAGTTGGATAAAGAGTTGATCTCTCTCGATCCTTATTCTTTTGAAAGAATGGAGAAGCATTTGGTGTGTTTCAAAGAACTCCAGTTGAAATTTGGAAAATGTGGAAACAATTATTAGAAGAAGGATGGACAACTCATCGAGCTGGTCCTGATGAACTTGAGAACACCATTCGACGTGTTCGTATCGACTTTCTGCACCAACTGGAAAGCATACAAGGAAGATGGTAAGGATTACACCTTTGAAGCTTTATGTGGTAATTCAATTACTGATCAACAAAGATTTCTTGGAGAAGGAAAACTTGGCAGTAAACATCAGGCCCACTTGCTCAAGGGAATGGGAAAGATGGATCCCAGGGATAGAGTATGGTTTGATGCCTCTACAAAAAAACCTGCATACCATGACAAGAAACCTCAGAGATAAGAAGATGCACCACAACAAAGTCGAAAGAAAAATACATGTCAGTATTGTGGAAAGACTGGACATGTGGAGAAAACCTGTTATAAGAAGCAAGACAATTTAGAGGAGAATGTTAAAAGTCTTGAAGGAGACGTGTTTGATGTACATTGACCTGTTGATATTTTCACCTTCCAAGTCGGTACTTCTCAGGCCTTGTTGTCTCATTCTACATAGAATGAATGGATAATAGAATCTGGGTGCACCCATCACATGGCTAAGGATGCTTCCTTATTCACGTGGTTAGATGAAGCTAAGGAGAGTAAAATCTATGTTGTTGATGATTTTTCTCTAGATGTTGCTAGTCAAGGTGATGTTGCTTGTTGACATGGGAAGATTTTCAATGTCTAACATGTGCCAAATATCAATGCCAATATATTGTCTCTTGATCAGTTAAGAAAAACAAGTAAGATTGTGGAATTTTTTCCAGATCGGTTCTATGTTCATGATTTGAATAACGGTAATTCGATTGTCATTGGTGGGCTTCTCGGCCCGATGAAAAATTTGTACAATTTTTGTGACACAAATCGACCTGAACCAAAATCGACTACACTTGTTTCTCACACTGATCTAGTAGGATCTCGATGGCCACCCACCTTGTCCAACTAGCTCAAAACAGTTCTTTGGAAGCTTACTATTTTTAGCATTTTTTCAGTTTTTGAACTTCTGGGGCCATTTTGAGGGCCTAAACGATGCCTTTTCATGAGCAGGCACCTGAATGATAGCCAAAGGCTGTAATTGATCCCCCCTCATAGAATAATCAAGGAAAGGGCATCCCCAATCCGCATAATAAAGTACATAGAAAAGATGGGCATCCTCAGGACAACCAGTCGAAGTCGCAAGCAAAGAAGGACAACAAAAAGACGAAGAAAGATACTGGGAAGTGGTGTGACTTCCATAAGAGCTCCTGGAATAACATTGTTGATTGCCTCTTAAAGCAGTCATTGGTGGAAGAGGTGAAAGCCTCTGAATTAGATGTGGGTTCTAACTCTGAGTCAGAACCACAAAAGGGGAGACAAATCATTGATGCAGAACCCAGTTCCACCGTTGCTACCACCAAGATCCAACCTAATGAACCTGATGAGCTAGAGGAAGGTGAGCGCCTCTTTCATTCATAGATGTGGATGAAAAGCACTTTGTTGCACTTCATCATTAACAGCGATAGCTAGAAGAACCTCATCTCAACGGAGGTCGTCAAGGGACTATCCCTGCCGACAATGCTGCACCTGCAACCCTACACCATTGGATGGATCCACCAAGAGAGCGATCTTCACATCAACAAATAGTGTTGTTTGTCGTACTACATGAATCCATTCAAATATTAGGTATTGTGTGATGTTGCTCCCCTTGAAGTTTGTGATGTTCTTTTGGTCCAACCTTATTTATGGAAATGTCATGTTGTATATGAGTCTAGGCCTCATAGTGTTATTATTACTTTGAACATGAAATTGTACAGGATACCCGAGGTAGTCCCACCTAGTGCCATTTTCTTGATCTCTTCCAAGAAATGAAGGAAGTTCATCTCTCAAACCAGAAAGTTTGTCTTCTTCATGATTCACTCTCAGAGTGACCGAAAGATTGCAGCCACATCCATGGCCTCCTCGACCGACCTCTCCATGCAGTAAAAGCAAGTGGACAAGGTTGTGGAAGAATACAAAGACATCTTCTCCTTGCCTACTGGGGTACCTCTGCACTGTTAGGTCAAGAATTCCATCAATCTAACCCTCAGCGCACTGCTACCCAATGGAATAGTCTATCATTGCTCTCTATTATAAAACGAGGAGATCCATCATCAAATCCAAGAACTGCTCCACAAGGGGCACATCCGATTCATCTCATCGCCTTGTGGCAGCCTGATCATGCTTGTGCAAAAGAAATATGGTTCCTGGCGACTCTGCATTAATTACCGGGCCCTCAATAAAATCACAGTTAGGAATCGGTACTCGATTCCTTGAATCGACAATCTCCTTGATCAACTCAAGGAAGACAAATACTTCAGTAAGATTGATTTGAATTCTGGCTACCATCAGGTCCCAATAGAGTAGACAGATGTATGGAAGATTGTCTTCAAGTCAAAAGAAGGTATTTTTGAATGGTTGGTTATGCCATTTGGTTTGACAAATTCCCCAACAACTTTCATGAGGCTGATGGACGATATCTTGTTGCCTTTCACCCATTATTTTGTAGTGGTGTGCCTGGATGACATACTCATCTACAATAAGACTTGGGTGGAACACTTGAAACACATTCAATAGGTTCTACACACTTTGCGACAACACAAGATATATTCCAACTTGGAAAAAATATCCTTTGGCATGGACATAGTCCACTACCTAGGATACATTGTTGATGCTCATGGTGTGCATGTGGATCCAACCAATATCCAATTCATTCGTGACTAGCCAACCCCAACCACACTCACTGAGCTTCGGATCTTCTTAGGCCTTGCCAATTTCTATTGCGGGTTTGTGTTTGGATTCTCCCACATTACATGGGCCCTCAACCAAATAACCAGAGATGGTGATAAGGAAAAATTTGTGTGCGGCCTTTCCCAACATAAAGCATTCGATTATCCGAAGAATCTCTTGTGTTCCTCCCTAGTTATTTCATTACCTGACCTGCAACAACATTTTGAGATCGAGACAGATGCTTCAAACTATGTTGTGGGTGCAGTCATCAGTTAGAATGACCACCCCATCGCTTATCATAGTGAGACACTATCAGATGTCATCCGTAAGTATCCTACTTGTGACAAATAAATGTACTACATTGTGCAAGTCTACCTCCAGTGGAGGAATTACATTCTCGAGAAGGAGACAATCATCCACATTGATCATAAGTCGTTGCAATTCATCCAGACACAAGGAAAATTGCAGAATGACTGCCATCAGAAGTGGTCCACATATTTGCAGTAGTTTAACCTCATCATCAAGTATAAAACATGAAGTACCAACTGATTCGTTGATTGTCTCAGCCGACCTTAAGTCACAACACTCACCACAGTGCTCAATTCTTGTGGCCATGAGACCTCCGGATGGACTCACCTCTACGAGACAGATCCTGACTTCGCCAACACCTACCAGATGTTGGGCGCAAACACATATGTCACCAATTTCCGTCTTCAGGATGGGTTGTTATGACATCTGGGCCATATATGTGTTCCATCAAGTGAGCGAGAGAAGATGATTTGGGAATCCCACTACAGTTGGGTGGCATGACACTTCGGCATGGAAAAGATAGTGGCAGTGTTGTAGCGACATTTCTACTGGCCAAAACTTCGACAGGATGTCAACAAGTATATCTGGTCCTGCATTGCATGTGCTATTGCCGAACCGACCATTAAGAAAAAAGGCATGTACACTCTTCTGCCTACTCCTGACAAAACTTGGGAATTCATCTCAATGGACTATATGTCGAGCCTTCCATCCACCAAGCGAGGAAATGATTGTGTTTTTTTGGTTGTTTATAGCTTTTCCAAGATGGTGATTCTAGCCTCCTGCAAGAAGAGCATCACAACAGAGGCTCCTACCAAGATCTTCTTTGAACGAGTGTGGGTCCACTTTGGGATCCCACAAACCATTATCTCATATCGAGACAGATGGTTTCTCAACATATTTTGTTCAAGCCTTTGGTCACTCCTAGACACCAAGCTCACCAATTCCACTGCCTTCCACCCCCGGACGGATGGCCAAACCAAGGTCATCAACCGAATGATCGTGCACATCTTTTGCTTGTACAATTCCAAGCACCCCCGCACCTAGGATGATATTCTTCCCTATGTTCAACAAATATACAATAGAACCATACATAGCTCAACCGACCATAGCCCCTTTCAGGTGGGGTTGGGATTTCAACCATGGAGTCCCATGGATGTTGCACTACCCCTTGCGCCCACCCAACCAGACTCATCGCATGCTTAAAATGGAGCTGACAAATCCACCTAGTTCATTGGGAGGATCCAACACATATGTCAAAAGGTTTGGGATATTTTACAGAAGTCCAATGCCAAGTATAAGCAGTGCCATGATCAACACTGGGTGCCACACCAGTTTCAGGTGGGAGACAAAGTTTGGTTGCACTTACAGAAAGAACACCTTACAGGGCCTCATCAGAAGCTTCATCCACTATGTTATGGACCCTACACCATCACCAAGGTTGTATGTAAAATTTATTTTGACCTCAACCTTCCCCCATTCCTTGGATTTCACCTAGTATTCAATGTGGACCTCCTTCAGCCTTATTTTCCACCATTGTTGGACACCTCGGAGATAGCAGAACAATTGACACCAACGGAGCTCAACCCTGAATTTATGGAACGTGCATCCATTTATTATATCATGGAAACACATGTCAAGATCACTCGCCAGTAGAGGATCTAGCTTTATCGAGTTGTCAAAGCAGGGTAACTCCTGTACCAAGGAAAGTGGCTCACCCGGGGCCAAATTTAGCAGAACTTTCCTCATCTTATGGGGGAAATCAACGCAATGGAGACAATTTTTTCCTAAGGGCGGGGGGGATTGATCCATGAGGATCTCGGTGGCCACTCACCTTGTCCAACTGGCTCAAAACAATTCTTTGGCAACTTACTATTTTTAACATTTTTTCAGTTTTTGAACTTTTGGGGCCATTTTGAGGGACTAAACAATGCTTTTTCTCAATCATGCACCTCAATGATAGCCAAAGGCTTTGATTGAGCCCCATAAATGAATATCCTCGACAATACCTTACCAACGATCTATCGTGTACCCTAAACAAATATCGTATGCAAAAGTTACGACACGGTGAAGTTGATGTACTAACTTATCCCAATGGGGCCCACATGAATTTTGGCGCTTCATCTCCTAGGGTTAGGTTTTGGATATCTAGAGTTTTGTATTTCATGTTTATTGTAAAAAGGCCTTCAAAGCCTCATTATACTCATATTCTTGCAAATGAGTGTAGTCATCACATCCCTTCTCAGAGATAAGTTGCCACCATTCTAGCAAGCTTGTTTTAGTCTGCATTTTACAGTTTCAACATATTTCTTATTTAATAGAAGTCAAATTTTACTATATCTTTGTTGTTATTCACTGTGTCTCTGTGTTAATATTATAAATCTGTGTTTTTATTTTTTTCTTTTCATAAATTTGGATCACACACCGATGAGCGAAGTCAAATTTGGCATGAGTGACTCAGACATCTAGATTTCTGAAGTCTACAGGAATTGGCAACTCAAAACATGGTTTTTGGTTTTGCAAAAGTGTTTCCCCATGAAGGAGTCTATAAGGGTTGTGTACTTTGGAATGATCATTAGGCACCATTTAACTTTGGTAAAGCGTGGCGAGCACATAACCTACTGGAATTAGTTCATAGTGATGTTTGCTACATCAATTTACCTTCACTGGCAAGAGCAAGGTACATTATGAATTTCATTCATGTTTTCTTTCACTTTACATGGGTCTTTGAGAAGTTTAAGTATTTTCATACCTTTTTTGAAAATCAATGTGGCCAACCCATCAAATTCTTGATATTAGACAATGGTGGTGAGTATGTAAATGAACCTTTTGAAAAATACCTACTTTGATCTGGTATTGACTGAGATCAATCAGTTCCTCACAGTCCTCAGCAGAATGGTGTTTCAGAATGCAAAAATCAGATGTTAGTTGAAATGGATAGATGTCTTTTGCAGGATAAATATTTTCCTCCTCACTTCTGAGCTGAAGCTGTATACTGTGCAAAGTATCTTCTTAATTGCATATTGACTCAAACTATTCCTTCCATGACTCTAGTCAAACGATGGTATGGGAAGAAGAATTCAATCGACCACCTCCATGTGTTTGGATGTGTTTCCTGGGCTCAAATTCCTGACGATTGTAGAAATAAGTTGGATGCAAATATTCATGATTTCATCATGATGGGATACTCTAAAGATTCAAAAGCCTATCCACTATTTGATTCTATCAAACGATAAATCATGATCAGATGAAATGTACGGTTCAATGAGAAGTATTATGGTATCAAGTTTTTGAATGTCTCTTTTGTATTATTGCAGGAACATCCCCTTGATGTTGTCTCTGACACCAGTGCTTATATTCCATACTTCAATCCTTCGACTAGACAGTCGAAATTTCTGCATGTTTCAACTATACCATCGAACTCTGAGTCAACTATTCTTTCATCCTTTTTTTCGACTGGTCTGCCGAATGAAGACCATCCAACTTCTGATCGACCTACTAATGTGAATTGTAGTTCACTTGTTTCTTGTCTACCCAAATGGGATTCCAAGACAATTGAAGTTGTCGAAGATGATGTTAGAGATGCCTCCTATGAACGAAAAACTCAAATTCAAAAGCAACATGCCAACATTTCCCTAATGACTCGTATACTGGAAAACTTTGATCACGTCACCTACTCAAATGTTGAAGGACGACCTGAATGGGAGTAGGCCATGAAGATGGAAATTGTTTCTTTTTCAAAAAATCATATTTGGTACTTGGTTCCCCGACCACAAGGAAAGAACATTGTGAAGTGTCGATGGGTCTATAAGACCAAATTTACCTCTAAAGGTGTTGTTAAGCGACATAAAGAACACCTAGTTGTGAAGGGATTTTCTCAACAATAAGGCATTGACTACACTGAAACCTTTTCCCCTGTCACAAAAATGAACTCTATTCAACTGATTCTTTCCCTTGTTGTTTTTTTTGGATGGAAAATCCATCAAATGGATGTGAAGAGTGATTTTCTTCATGGAGACCTATCTGAAGAAATTTTCATGGAACAACCACCTAGTTTTCTGATAGATTCAAATTTGGTTTATCAACTCAAGAAGTCGCTTTATGTTTTGAAGTAGGCTCCCCAAGCTTGGTATGCTAAGATCAACAGTTTCTTTCTTCTACTTGGTTTCAAATGGTGTGAATCTGATCACATCGTGTATGTTCTCCACACCAATGGAGACACTTTGATTGTTTTTTTATATGTAGATGACTTACTCATTACTGGCAATAATAATGATCTCATCCTTAGATTGAAGAAACAACTTGTTGACTCCTTTGATATGACGAATCTTGGTACTCTGCATTATTTTTTGGGTCTTCAAGCATTACCACTTTGTGATGGTTTTTCCATTTCTCAGTCAAAGTATGTGATGTATTTGTTGAGACATTTTAAAATGGATGATTGAAATCCTTGTGTTACTCCTTTTCATCCTGGAGTAAATCTTACCAAAACTTGTGAAACATTATAGATGCTACACTCTATTGACAATTGGTCGATAGTCTTATTTATCTTACTCATAGTCGACCTGAAATTTCTTTTGTTGTTAGTTTGGTTTCTTGATTTATGCATGACCCTAAAGAAAGCCAATGAAAAGTAGTCAAAACATTATCTCAAGGGTACCACGCAATACCGTTATCAAGTATTGTTGAAGTTTAGATTCTCTAGTCAGCGTCACCGATTCTGAATGGGATGATGACGATGATGATCATAATTCCACTTATGTTATGTGTTTCCCTATAGAACTATACCTTTGGTGTGGTCGTGCAAGAAACAAAAAGGTAGTCTCTTTGTAAACTACAAAAGTATAATATCCTGGTGTTGTTCAAGTAGGTACTAAATCAGTGTGGATTCGCCAACTTTTGGGAGAAATTGGCCTTCCTATTTAGACCTCAACTACAATATACTTAGATAACCAAAGTGTTATATAGGTTTCTGAAAATCTTGTTTCCCATAATAAGATGAAGTATGTTGAACTCCATGCTCACTACTTGAGACAATCGGTTAATGAGAACATTGTCTCTCTTGACTATTGCAGAACAGAAGATCGAGTTTTTGATATCTTCACCAAACCTTTAGCTAAATCCATATTTATCAAGATATGCATGATGCTTGGGCTTCAGCAAGTTATAATTATGGGGAAGGGGGGGGTGTCCTAATGACGTAATTAAACGTCCTGAAAATATAGAGTTTTGTGTTGATGGGGGGTGTTGGAACATCAAGCATTGATGGTTCATCACACATATCATGGGTTTAATCAATCAAGAGATCGACCTACATCTAGATATAGTTGGTTGGGCAATCAAATATGATACTACATTATTTAGTCGAGTAGTCGATGTACCTATTGGTTGGACAATCGACCAACAGTTGAAGATAATCAGGCGATGGATCGACCAACCCAGCAATCAACTACAATTTGGAAGCATATGCGGTCGGTTTCAGTTTCCTTGTTGAGCCGACTCGACATAGTAGATTTGGTGGAGTCAACTCTAATAGTTGACGGTTATATGTGGACAAGATCTTTCATATCATATGAAAATTGGTTATATCTTGAGACTATAAAATCAGACCCCTTGGGTCATCATAAATGATGTATATTGTGCAATAAATCATGCGGATAAAGATTTGCATCATGCATCATGATGTTTTGATCACAGTGTGTTTTTCTTAAGTATTGTAACGATGTCTTTAGACACCACCTTCTATCTTTGAAATTTTTTGTTCCTCTTCGATTATTTGTAGTATTGTATTCTCTGTTGTCATGTCATGTTCCACCCTATTCCCCAATACCTGTAATATATAATATTGTATCTAAACAAAATCTATAAATTAGAATATAACACACCTATGGAGTATTAATTATAATGAGTAATAAAAAGTATTAATTATAAAGAATAGTAGAATAATAATAATAATAACATACCTTAAAAAAACATAAACATGATATTATAAACCTTATATTTTTATATTTTTATTAAAATATATTAAGAGATAACACCATAATAAAAGAAAATGCCACAAAATGAAAACAAGGAAACTATGTAAAAAGTAGATTAGATAGACAAAAAGAAAGGTGAAAAGATGAGCAAAAACATCACACATATTGAAGGAGAGAAAGAAAAATATGAGAGAAAACTTGACACTATTACTTAGTTCTTCTATAGTATATCAACGAAAGACAATTCTCATTGATCTATGAAACTCCATCCTCGTTAAAGTTGTTGGGGTGTTTAATGATTTCTATAGCTTTTATGATTCTATGCTTGAAGTAGTGATCCTCTTTGGCCAAGATTTTGGTGTCTTCCAAGAACACATGGTGTTTGGTTTGGAATGCTTAGCTAATGTTAAGGAGTCTGTGTGCTCATTCCTGATATCGACTCTGTGCTCTTTAATCCTTATGTGAAAATATTGTCCAGTTTCTTCGAGGTAACATTTTCCACAAGAGAACTCTACCTTATAGACACCTTTATGTTGATGATGGTCTAAGGTTTCTTTCATTGGTCTCATCTTATGCCCGATGGTTTTCAAGGGATTAAAATAGGTTGTGATCTCTTTCTTTCTCATAATTTTGGTGATCCTTTCTATGACACATTTAATTTTGGGAAGGTGAGCCATATTAACAAGGTGTTTGTCTCCAGAATGTGGCTCACCTCATACCCTTTCAATGGCTCTTATTATTTCAATTTTGATATCCTTTATCATGTAACTTGTTATCTCGAAAACCTTGGTAAGGTGATCTTTCTCTTGTTCTAGGTGGTTCTCATTAGAGATTCTAATAGCCCTGATGGCTAGGGTGTTCAAAAACCCCATCTTGTGAGTGGGATGGTCATATGAGAGATGGCATGAAAATAGCTCTTTGTAGGAGACTTATTTCTATAGAATTCATGGCCAAGGTTCCCATCATGCTTCATGTGGATCAATACATCCAAAAAGGGCATTCTAATATTCTCTTCTAGTTCCATAGTGAACTTAATATCCGACAAAAGGAAATTAAGGTGCTCAAATAATTTGTTGAGTTCTTCTTTCCCATGAGGCCATATCACATTATTGTCATCCACATATATTTTCCATCTTTTTGGCTTCAATGGGTTTGTGTCAAGTGCTCTTTTTTCAAAAATTTCCATAAAAAGGTTGGAAACAATGGTAGATAGTGGAGACCCCATTGCTACCCCACTAGTTTGTTCATAGAATACTCCTTGGAAGCTAAATAAAGTAGATTGAAATCAAACTTCTGCAAAAAAAATTGTTTAAGGGTCATTGACCTCCCTAATGATCTAAATAGCTTCATCAAGTGGTATCTTTTTGAAAAGAGAAAGAACATCAAAGATAATAAGGATATCATTAGGTTTAATTCTTTCATTCTCAATGATCCTTACGATGTCAAAGGAATCCTTAATAAAAGAGTTTGAATTGTCAACTAAGGGGCCTAGGATTTTCACCACATACTTCTTTGGTTGATAAGTGGGAGAACTGATTGTGTTGACAATCGGTCTGAGAGGAATTATTTCCTTATGGATTTTTAGAAGACCATATATCTTGGGTGTTATCTCACAGCTGGGAAGCAAACCTTTTATGGTTATCTCGTCCAATTTGGAAACTTTTATAACATTTCCAACCTCCTTGGTTATTCTAGCTATTGGGTTACTATCTGGTTTCCCACTTAGGGTGAGGTGTTCAATCATCTTAGCTTTATAATCCTCACTATTCATGATTATAGTGGCACTACCTTTATGTACTTTCAAGATCACCAACTCAAGGTTCTTTATGAGGTTCTTTAGGGCATGGTATTTCTCTCTACCTATACTTTTTCTTGGAGGATTTTCTCTTCTCAAGACTATTGCATAGTCTTATCTAATACTCTCATTGTCCTCTTTGATCGGATATTGAATAATATCTTTTATATAACAGATTATGTTATTAACCAAAATGGTTTTGGGTGTTATTGTGAAATTGATTCCTTTTTTCAAAACACTCATTTCAACACGCTCCAACTCATGAGAGAATAGGCTAATCACCATTTTCGAGTCACTACAATTCACAAACATGTTACTATAATCCCTAATCGCACTGTCCTTTTTCAATAATTGATTTAATTTCCCTTCCTTCCCACTACATGTCACACAACCTTCCTTGTATTCCTTCAGTGTTATGCTAGAGTCGGCCACTGACCAAAGATCAAAATGGATCCTTTACTATTTTAATCTTTTTTCATAGCAATTGAAACTCTTTTTTCAACAACAATTAAACTTGATTTTCAATCCTATAAATATCCACTCAAACGCTTTTTTCCATCATTATTTCAATTTTATTTTTCCTTGATGATGGGTGAAATGTCCACTTGAAACATTTGACATCTCAATATTTTATACATAGTTTATCTCCAGAAAGCTCAAGCAACATTATGACTAATTGTGAAAACCTACACACTCATACACTAGCCAGATGTGAAAACGGATTGAAATTGCTAGCTTTAAATGAAGATCCAACATGTTGCGAGAGAGGTGATCCAACACATATCTTTTCCTTCTTATTCTCCACAAATTAGAGCCATTCCAAGCCTATCAAATGATGAGGTATTATGTTTGTTTCTCATACAATGGTTAACTGTAGTGAACCTAGGTAAAACGATGGTTAACTGCAACAATCCTAGATAAATTGTAGCGAACCTAACTAAAATGCCATGAAATTTTTCAAAAAATCAAGGTCATGCACTTTTCTCTATATTTTGATTCTTAGTTTCTCGTTCCATCACATAGTTCCCTTTTGTACAAGGATGTAATCAATGTTTTGAGATTTATGCAGTGATAAATTTATTATATCATTATTTGTCATAGTTGGACTTTTAATATATCACTTTATGAACTTTATATATTTTAAATGTATTTCATATATTTTGATATATTATATTATATCATTTTTATACAACTACCAAAAGCTATAAATATAATATTTTCTAAAATAATTAAATTTTAGAAAAATTAAAATGGGCATTAATTGTAAAAGAAAATAATTAAATGTTGTATAATTTTGATTTTTTTTGGTTTGTAACCATTGATTTTATAAAATCTTTGTTAAAAATATAATTTTGGATAGTTGATATTATTATTTTTAATGTAAAAATGGATTCAATATCCTCAAATATCTTTAATACAACTTGATATTATTTTTAACAAATTTTAAATAAAAACATATAAAACAAAAACTAATTATTTTATAACTTTGATTTTTTTCATGTAATAATCTCTAATAATAACTATTATTCATATATCTCTAAATATAACTTTTGAACTTTTCCATGTCATAATCTCTAATAATAACTATCATTCATATATTTCTAAATATCACTTTTTAATGTGCTGGTGAATAATCAAACTATAAAACTTATAAACTTTTCCATGCCATAATCTCTAATAATAACTATCATTCATATATCTCTAAATATCACTTTTGAATGTGGTGGTGAATGATCAAACTATAAAAGGTATTGAAAGTTGTTACAATTGCAGCTCAAATTGCTAAAGGTAATGGTATCATGTATGATGAGTCACAAGTTCTAAAGGTAATGGTATCGAGAAGCTAGCCATGTATGATGAGTAGGGTGTGATCGAATGGTTAAGATGATCCAGAAATCAGGACATATATCTCTACATATTAGAAACTAACCTCGTATCCAAACAAGGTGTGCATGGAGATAGGAGATTATTAATACTTAAGTCCTTTAGGGCGGGGATGAAGGGGACTTTTCCTCCATGCTCCATTGCTTAAAAGTTCTATCTTTGATTACCTCTTCACTATCAAATTCGGTTTTCTTTGTTATGTTTTTTTTTTTAATATAAACGTTAGAGAAAAGTTTATGTATGGATTAGTTTTTTAATTTTTTTAAGCTATGTCATTCATGTAGCACTGAGCTGAGTGTGACTATTGTTTTACTTTATCATTATTCTGAACCATCATTAATATTTTGCAGTTATCATTTATAATACGCAATATTTTTGTTGTTTCTTACAATAATAAATCTATATTCATCGTTTAAAGAGCATTTGTATCATCTGCCCAAGCATTTTAAATATCAAAGTAATGATGGAGAGGAGCGTGCTCAAAAAAACACTTACGTAATTCATTTGTTTTATTCTATTATGCATTAAAAGAATGCACGCTCTCGCATGGATTAGTGCACCGATTGAAAATGGGCGTTTAATATTAACTTCACACACCAATGTTTGAGTTGGAAGACATTAAGAATAGTAGTGTCTTTACTCTCTAGGCGTGTGTGGAGGTAATTATCACGCCAAATGTCTTTTCCATTTCTTTGTGGGAATCATATTATTAGTTTGGATGGAATTCACTTTGTAAGGCTATTTAGATCATAGTTACAAGTTTGGAATTTGATTTCATTTCATAAAGGAAAAATTAGACTCCCTAATATCCAATACTGAAATTTTTTGAGAGTACATATCTTACAAATGGAATTAGATACTACAATAGAGGATATAGTTTTATATGAAAATGGACATTTGTTATGTATAAAGAAAACATTTTGAAACATGAAGAACTTGAAAAACCTTTCATGAGCCAAGACAACTCACTGAGCATAATTATTCATTTCGTATTTATCTTGCAAATCCATTTGTTTGCTCTCTTTTTTTGGAAGTTTTGTTATCATACTTTATTAATTTATTTTATGTGCAAGTTAATGAAAACAAAAACAAAGAATTAACAGCCAGGAATAAACCATGAAAACTATGCCACCAGCCTTCTTGAGCTTTGGCACAAGCATACTAAGAGCTTCTAATTAAAAAAAAAAAAGTCATCTGTTACACAACTTTTAGCAGCCCATGATAACCATGAGATACCTTTGCCAAGCATTTCAATGCTAAATCATCAGGAAGTCTTGGAATAATTGCTAAAATATTCCCATGCAATTGCATATGCTTATGGGACTGTATGTTTTATGCATTGCAGCCATGAAAAATTTAATAGGTAAGTTACAATTTGATATCAAATACAGTTAAAATTCATGGCGGCTTGGGAAAAGAGAATGTTTTAGATAAAATCAAATACAAAATCAGATTATGTTTAAAGAAGGTTTTTAAATGTTTTTTAGTTTCAACCATTTAACCTATATAGAGGGAAGAACCTAAATAAAGGGAAGAGAGAATTTAGGTATGTATGGAGTATATAAACTTTGATAATTTAATGCACAATTTACAAAAAAGAGACCCAGTTCTAAGCAATTGGTTGATATTTTTCCCATGATCATAAAATTCTTAAAATGAGAGAATAAGATGTATCAAAAAAACTTGGGCAAGGTTTTCACAGCTAAGCTCATTTTTTTGACATGTTTATGCTCAGGAACAATACGCTAATTCCTACAACAAAACAAATCACTAAATAAATGAAACATCCCTATCCATAGAACCCATCGAGGAAAATGAGATCTAAAAGTATCTGCATTCAAATAATAACAGGCTATTGAAACATGAGGGAAAAGAAAACTGAAATCAGCAGGGATTTTATACAACAGTCAAAAAACCATGTAAGCATCTTTGAGGCAATGTCAAGTATTGATACTACGTGGTTAACCAAATATATTCTTATCAAATTCCAATTTCTGTATTAATCAGCTAATCCAATCCAATATTTAAATTTTCAATTATTTTTTGTCAATTCTAACAAATTTGGTAATTATTATTCAGATTACAACTATGCTAAAAATTGGTATGACTTAGATTACAGCCATGCTAAAAATTAATGTGACCCAAACTGAATACAATACCAAGTGATTTTGAAACCCTATGTCACAGTTTCTTATATTTTATTATATTTTTAAAATCTTAATATAACATGAAAGATGTGTGAATCATTGTTGCTCTTAGAGGGTAGAACTTGTTAGTTTGTTGTATGCTATGAACTCAAACTTAATTTGATTGCAAATTCTATTTATCCAACTGACATGAAACAAAATCAACCATTTATATAAATTGACCTTTTTCCATCCCCTAATGGCTGCATGATGGATTCCATCATTCAGCCATCCTAAGATGACTACATGATGAGTATCCACCACTCAGTAACTGAAATGCAGCCATCCCAGATAACTACATCATGGATATTGAATCCATAATGCAACCATACCTGGATGGCTGCATGATGGGTTCAGTGACTGAGTGATGGATGGTTCTAAACGATGGAATCCGTTTATTAGCTGCGGTAGTGGCTATAGATTTGGGTAAAGAGCGTGGAATTATATTTTGATTGTGTAGATTCCAATAGCTTTGGAAACGCTGTATTGAAAAGTTGACGGGTTGCAATGAGAAAAAAGCCTCGTATCATTTTAGTTGACTAAGAAAGGAAATTGGAATGGAGTGGGTAAATAGGGAGTAATTTTTTCTTCTGAGTTATTTTTTGGGTAGGTTTTTGGGCGATTTGTTTTTAAATTTTTGGTTAATTTAAAATTTTTATCAATTTTCTGAGCATTTGGGTTGATTTAAAATGAAAAAAAATCTTTAAGATAAAATTGTGAAATACATAAAATTTTGATCATTCAAATTATCTCTAAAAATCCGACCGATTCAAACACTCGAGTAGCATAGTCCAATCGGAATGTTTACTTAATCGTTTTCTTCGTGGTTGATTTGCAGTGTCTGTGTCCGCAAGTATATGTTGACCATGAACACAAATATCGTGGATAGTCGAACCTAAATTGATTGAAGCAGTGAAGTTTATAACTGAGAGCGGGGTTGTGGATTCTTGCTGTAGAACAAGGTTGCATTGCTCCAAGCCAACTTTTCATGACAATTGCGGGGTCTTGTTCGTTGCCTCGTGTTGCAGGAGAGCCAGGGAGCCATTCGCTTCATCGACAATCAGGCCATGGCAAAGGGAGGAGGATATTGTCCGGCGAGAGGAAGTGACCCGCAAAAGCAGGTGGAGGATTCTGGGATGAACAGAAGCGTCCAGGTGCATCTAAGAAATAGCTGCATGCACAGACATTGACTGCATTAGCGAGGCCAGGCCACTGACAGAATTCAAGAGAGCCGCAGATTACACACAAACACAGATTGTATTATTGCTTGATAGACACAACACAATACACATATATAAAGCTGGATTCAGATCCAACTAACTCCACTCTTGGAGGGATAGGTTGAGAGAATATCTCAGCATCCTT
>JZKD02S1749177.1:62678-101913 GCA_000966675.3 Picea glauca | reverse complement strand
GTTATTGATTTGACAACCTATTGCTTACAATATGAGTGTAATTTATTTTACCATTGTAGTAACTATAAGTATGTCATGTATCGCAATATTTTAATATTGGATGATGAATATTAAGTTTTATTATTGATTCAATAATTTATTTTTTTAAATATGAACTAAAGATTTATAATGGTGTAATTATTTCTTTTGGTTGGTGATGCAAGAGCATCGCCAGCATATCAAGCGAGCCATCACATCAAGCAGAAAAGACAGCTAGTCAACACCTATACAAATTTTGAAATGCTTTGGAAATTGTTGCATCGTTCTTTAATGAAGGTATTCATAAAGAAGCACACTTGTATTGTAAATGGACCTTGAGCCTTTAAGCTCCCATCCTTAGTAGATAGGAAGGCATTTAATAGATTTAATGATGTTAGATAGGAATTTAATTGTAGAATAGACAGTTTAGGGATTCGAGAGGGAAAACGGATATAGACACCCTCCTTTGTACATTGAATTATCATCAAGCATTCAGAAGAGAAGAGTAAGTAGAGAACTTGTGGAGAACACCCATGTACAGATTGAATTAATAGAAGAGAGCCTTTGATTCAATTTCATGACTGGTGTTGTTTCTCTGTGTGTGTTGTTTATGTGCTCATGAATGTTTGTTTCTTTTGGTATGCATTTGTTTTGAATATGTTGTGCATGTGATTTCAGAGGTTTAACTGAAGTCTGAGAGAAAGGAGAATAAGTTTCAATTGTTTCTCGGTCTGAGCCATGAGATTCCTGCATAGAGTGCAGTGGAATTCATCCACGTAGAGTGCATTGATGAGGCTTGACAGTTAAACCCTTATTCTCATTTGCCCAGAAGTCGGTGCGAGTTGATATAGCCGTGAAGGAGAAGTGTAGGCTAAAATTGAAGTTTCAGTTGTAAATCTGAGCAGGGAGCTAAGGACTACTGTCGCAGGAAGTGCACAAAGTATGGAAAAACTCAACACTTCGAGAGTTGTTGGAGGTCGAGCGTGAGAAGCGTGTGTAAATTCTCTGAGGGAGTCAGAGTTGACAAGCTCAGGAGGGATAGTTCCTTTGTGAATACTGCGGGAACAGAACCAGGAGAGGCTTGAGCAGGAAGAAGCTGTGGACCGGAAAAAATCCTCAAAGAGGAGAATCAATGTCTGGGTTTCGCAGGATAGATTTGCGAAGTCCCGCTAACTATCAGATCATGGAGAAGTGTGCGGGAATTAGTCTATAGGCGCAGGGAAGAGAACCGGGGCCATCGGGATTCTGTCTTCGACGTTTGTGGAGGTAAGAGTTTTACACTCGTCGAAATCGCAATTAGCGATTTCTTGATTTAATAGTAGTCGTTGATCATTAGAGGGATAGGTGGCACAAGATCCTGGAGAGTCGGGGTTCGGCACTTTGCAACTCTTGGCGTCGAAAGAATCATGGAGAATTCGCGAAACCCCGAGTTGCGACGGGTCCCACGGTGGTAGTGTGTGGTATTGATAGGTGGCATCGCGTATCGGGGTTCAGGACTTGGTAGGCCCTGTGAAATGGTGTCACAGAAACCACGAATTCCCGATCGGCGATTTCCTGATCGCTACAAGTGTGTGGGGTCCAAGCGACAACAGCGAGGACAGGTGTCATCGGCGATCGGCACATCAGGATTCGGAGTTTGGGAATCCAATCTATTGACATCGCGAGTAGCGATATCCCGATAGGAAAATATCTGACGATAGAAGGGGAGAAAGTCAGCGATTGACCATATCGGGGTTCATGGATTCGTGAGGCATAAGGCACGAGAGCATAGAATTCGCGATATCGCGAATTTCGATTTCCCGATAGGCCCAAGGGAGATCGTAAGGAGAGAATCCTGTGGGTGCAGAACAGTCCCGATACGGGATTGAAGAGCAATACAACTCTTCGGCCAGTGAAGAAGAAGGTCCTGGTGATAGTGGTTGGACCGTGAGGGTCACGATTGCACCAGTTGGTCTAAAGGAGATTATTTGATATCATTAACAAGGGTTTCATGGTAAAATAGTCCCTGTCGAGTGGGAAATATATGTTGAACAATGAAACCTAATCTAACTAAATGTATAGATAATGAATAGTCTTGGTCAAAACATAATTCATATAATAAAGAAAAATAACATTATTGTTTATGCAAAGACAAAAATGATGAGAAACATATATACATTCCACACCTACACACATGTATATCCCTCACTTAGTCTAATAGTTATCAATGTTATCAATAATAGAATATTTTTATGCATATGCATATAGTCTTGGATGAGAATCAACAAACATTAACAACACAAGATTATATTAAAAAATAATTATATAAAGTGAACAAATTTTTTTTCTGCATATGCTTGACTTAAAAAATATTGTTAAACATATATATCTTCCGCACAAATACATCTTAGAGAAAAAAATATAGTCCACACATGCATAGCTTTCACACCTCCACACATGTATATACACTACACAATGAACACTTAGTATTATAGTTATCAATGTTATCAATAATAGAATACTATTATGAATATTCATATGTTTAACAAAATGTTTTTTACATGTATACATATATTAAAAATATGTATATAAAGTGAACACAATGCTTTAATGATTTTTCTTAACTTAAAAAATATTGTTAAATATATATATCTTCCACACAAACATATAGTCCACACAGATACAACTTCTGCACCTCTCCACATGTATATCCCCACACAACGAACACTTAGTCTAATATTATCAATGTTATCAATAATAGAATAATTGGTCTAATAGTTATCAATGTTATCAATAATAGAACATTGTTATACATATGCATATGCTTAACAAAATGTTTTTTACGTATATACATATATTAAAAATAAGTATAGAAAGTGAAAAAAATGATTTTATGCATATGCTTAGCTTAAAAAATATTGTTAAAAATATATATCTTATGCACAAATACATCTTTGATATAGACACATATTTCACACAGATATAGCTTCCAAACGTCGACACAGGTATATCCCCACACAACAAACACTTAGTGTAATAGCTATCAATGTTATCAATAATAGAATATTATGATGCATATGCATATTCCTAATGAAATATTTTTTTATGTATATACATTTATTAAAAATAAGTATATAAAATGAAGAAAATTATTTTATGCATATGCTTGGCTTAAAAAATATTTTTAACATAACACATATATCTTCCGCATAGATACATCTTCGACACAGACATATAGTCCACACAAATATAACTTTTGCACCTTCACACATGTATATCCCCACACAATGAACACTTACTCTAATAATTATCAATGTTATCAATAATGTAATTATTTATGCATATGCATACAATCTCGCAAATCTGCACTTCAAATAGTTATCAATGTTATCAATAATAAAATATTGTTATCCATATGCATACAGTCTTGGATGAGAATTAATAAACATTAACAAAAAAAACTTATATTAAAAATTAATTATATAACGTTTTCAGATATCTCAATGTTTTTACGTATATACATATATTAAAAATAAGTATATAAAGTCAACACAAAGTTTTTATGCATATTCTTAACTTAAGAATATTTTTAAACATACAAATCTTCTGCACAGATGCATCTTTGGATCAGACATATAGTCCACACAAATATAACATCCACACCTTTGCACAGGTATATCCCCACACAACCAACACTAAGTCTGATAGTTATCAATGTTATCAATATTATAATATTATTATGCATATGCATACAACCTTGGATGAGAGTGTCTTACGGGAAAATGTTATCAATAATAGAATTATATCTTAATATTTTAAAATTATATTAATAAAAATTATATTCATATACATAAATATGTTAAAAAATAAGTATATAAAGTGAACAAAATGCTTTTATGCATATGCTTAACTTGAAAAATATTGTTAAACATATATATTTTCTACATGGATACATCTTTGGCATAGACATATAGTATGCACAGATATAGGCTCCGCACCTCTGCATAGGTATATCCCATGCATGCCCACACAAACAACACTTAGTCTAATAGTTATCAATGTTATTAATAATATAATAGTGTTATGAACATGCATACAGTCTTGCATAAGAATATGAAAACATTAACAAAAATAACTTATATTAAAAAAAGTATATAAAGTGAACACAATTGTTTTATTCATATGTTTAACTTAAAAAGTATTGTTAAACATATATATCTTTTTTACCTCCACACAACCAACAAATAGTCTAATAATTATCATTGTTGTCAATAATAAAATATTTTTATGCATATACATACATCAACAACAAAATATTTTAAATATTTAGATATCTCAATGTTTTTACGTATATACATATATTAAAAATAAGTATATAAGGTGAACAAAATGATTTTAAACATATGCTTAACTTACAAGTATCATTAAATATGTATATCTTCCACACATATGCATCTTCAACACAAACATATAGTGCACACAGAGATAGCTTCCACACCTTCGCATAGGTATATCCCCACATAGCCAACACTTAGTCTAATAGTTATCAATTTATCAATACTAGAATATTTTTATCTATATGCATACAGTCCAACAACTCCGCACTTCAAATAGTTTTCAATGTTATAAAAAATCAGCAATAAAAATGAAAATACATAGTCCGTACAAATATACCTTCCGCACCTCTGCATAGGTATATCTCCACACAACCAACACTTAGTCTAATAGTAATAAAAGTTATCAATATGAATATGAATATGAATATGTTATCAATGTTATGCATATGAATATATTCTAGTCACTCCACACTTCAAATAGTTATCAATGTTATCAACATTATCAAAAATCACTAATAAAAACAAAAGCAAATAGTTTGTCCCATATTTATAAATGCCCCCAATTACCAAGCTGTGGAAACTGAGATGGTATTAGAACTTTGAAAATCATACATGCAACCATACATGCACTCATTCCAACCATCCTCTATAGCTGCATAATTAAATTTTCTTTGTCGTCTTGATAATAAGATGTTGTTTTGAAGGACCAATCAGAAGATAGGAAAACAAATTGATCACTCGCAACAAGGTTAAACTATGTAAAAAAGATAGAAATTTTTAGTAAGAAGAAGGTAAATAATTATAATAATGCATGAATGTAGCTTGATTTTGAGGACAAATTAGTTCGGGAATTTGATTATATATCTTGGTGAAATGGAGGTTAAAATACTTAATGGTTTCACAATCATTATAGTCAATAATGTTGTATTCCCTTAATTGATCAACTAGATGCTTGGGTTGTCCATAAGTGTATTTGAACCAATATACCAGTTCTTCCCAAGTTGAAAGGATTTTGGGCGGGAGATGAAAAAATTATGCTAGAACTTTCCCTTCAAGAGAATTGAAAAATAAACGCATGGAAGTGTCATTATAATTAGCCCCTATGTTATGAAAAGCATTAGAAAATGCTACCAGGTGTTCATTTGTGGTCATAGTACCATTTCGTGAGAACCTAGGTAAATGATCTTTGAATTTAGATAATGTTTGCGTGGTTGGTGCGAGATTCAAGGGAGAAGACACGTGTCAGGGGGTGGTTGTAGAATCTTCCTCAAATTGGAAAAGTCCATATTTATCAATTAACTTAGTAGGATTGGTAGTATATTGAATAGGTATTTGATGACTATAGATACTTCCAATCATAGATGAAGAAGAAGGTTGTGAGTACGAGGAACCTCTAATGTCGCTACCACAACCTGAAGACATCATATTGAAGGGGAAAGGTATGGGTGATGAAGATGAACTAGAAGAATCAGATAGGCTTCTCCTAAGATCACTTTGTTGTGTTGATAACACAGTTTTGCTTCTTCCTATTTCAGAAATAGGGATAACTTTAGGGGAGAATCCTCTTCTTCTTCAAGAAATACGAGAATTAAAGGACATGCAATAGAATATTAAATAGATAAGAGGAAAGGTTACTGTTGATTTATGGGCTTCCTTTTTCTGGCTTCCCAACATTCACAAATATTATGTCCCTTTCAATTGCTTCCCAAGAGTGCTCAAGTTCAAAATGAGTACTAGAGGTTTCTAAAATAGTGTTGAATAAATTCAAGGTAATGATGGTTTGGTCATCATGACCATTTTCAATATTAGGTTGTCTCACAACAAGTACTGTCATAGAAAAAATATCATTCAAAGAATAATCAAACAAAATAGAAAAATAAAATACAATGATGATACAACAACCATAGATATATGTAATGATATCCCCGGTATGGTTTCCAAATAAATGTTGAGGAAAAGGTAGGAAGAACCTTACTCAAACATTTGCAGATCTTGCTAGGCTAAGGCAAGATAGTTAGAAATGTTACCCGAAGTTTATAGCATTTAATTCAAAACAATCTCTTAATCCATAGATAATATGTACCAGGGACTAAGGATGATTTATATGTTATATGTAACTGTGAAAATGAAAGAAATAAAAGATGTACATAAGTGTGTACAAGAAAAGAGATGAGAATAAAAGTAAAATATGAACTTGATATCATTAATATACGCATGTGAAACTGAAATCGAAAATCTGATTTTTATATTAACTTCATTCTGAGATACAAACTAGAAATCTCTTTAAGAAGTCCTCCGAGTGTGGGACCAAAGTCAAACTTATAAGTCTCCGATGGGCACCATACAAAAAGATTATGTCAGAAAAAGAAAACGGAAGCTAAAGATCTGGATCAACTTGCTATAAAAATTTTGTCACTTGACTTTGTAAAATATTTTTTTATCAGTCATGAAATTTAATCCATAAACAAGAAAGAACACACACACTGCTAAAGAAATACCATAACCTTTAGAAAACAAGTTGTTGAAAGATATGATTCAGTTTTGAATCATGCTTCCTTTCGTAAGACCCTGCTTTCATCAAGATGCTTTATCTTTCTAGTAAACTCATAATGAATGAATAAAATAGTTATCTCACATGTAAAGAGAAAACCTTATATCAAAATTTCTCCTTATGTTCTCTCTCCCATTTGTCTCTTCTTTTGATTGAGCTTTTATTCTTTCCCAATAATTTATGGTACTTCAACTACCTTTATTTTTTTAAGCTTAATTAGCTTAACTAATTAGTTGAGACACATAAATAATAATGTATAAATAAGGGTCTATTTAAATAACAACTAAATAGGTGGGACCCCTTGTCACTCCATTTTTCATTTCTTTAATAATCATCAAAACATGAAATATAATTCCCCAAAAATTTAATTCAAATACCCGCCTTGTAACTCCCATCCTCATATCAATAGTCAAATACTTTAANCTAAAGGAGATTATTTGATATCATTAACAAGGGTTTCATGGTAAAATAGTCCCTGTCGAGTGGGAAATATATGTTGAACAATGAAACCTAATCTAACTAAATGTATAGATAATGAATAGTCTTGGTCAAAACATAATTCATATAATAAAGAAAAATAACATTATTGTTTATGCAAAGACAAAAATGATGAGAAACATATATACATTCCACACCTACACACATGTATATCCCTCACTTAGTCTAATAGTTATCAATGTTATCAATAATAGAATATTTTTATGCATATGCATATAGTCTTGGATGAGAATCAACAAACATTAACAACACAAGATTATATTAAAAAATAATTATATAAAGTGAACAAATTTTTTTTCTGCATATGCTTGACTTAAAAAATATTGTTAAACATATATATCTTCCGCACAAATACATCTTAGAGAAAAAAATATAGTCCACACATGCATAGCTTTCACACCTCCACACATGTATATACACTACACAATGAACACTTAGTATTATAGTTATCAATGTTATCAATAATAGAATACTATTATGAATATTCATATGTTTAACAAAATGTTTTTTACATGTATACATATATTAAAAATATGTATATAAAGTGAACACAATGCTTTAATGATTTTTCTTAACTTAAAAAATATTGTTAAATATATATATCTTCCACACAAACATATAGTCCACACAGATACAACTTCTGCACCTCTCCACATGTATATCCCCACACAACGAACACTTAGTCTAATATTATCAATGTTATCAATAATAGAATAATTGGTCTAATAGTTATCAATGTTATCAATAATAGAACATTGTTATACATATGCATATGCTTAACAAAATGTTTTTTACGTATATACATATATTAAAAATAAGTATAGAAAGTGAAAAAAATGATTTTATGCATATGCTTAGCTTAAAAAATATTGTTAAAAATATATATCTTATGCACAAATACATCTTTGATATAGACACATATTTCACACAGATATAGCTTCCAAACGTCGACACAGGTATATCCCCACACAACAAACACTTAGTGTAATAGCTATCAATGTTATCAATAATAGAATATTATGATGCATATGCATATTCCTAATGAAATATTTTTTTATGTATATACATTTATTAAAAATAAGTATATAAAATGAAGAAAATTATTTTATGCATATGCTTGGCTTAAAAAATATTTTTAACATAACACATATATCTTCCGCATAGATACATCTTCGACACAGACATATAGTCCACACAAATATAACTTTTGCACCTTCACACATGTATATCCCCACACAATGAACACTTACTCTAATAATTATCAATGTTATCAATAATGTAATTATTTATGCATATGCATACAATCTCGCAAATCTGCACTTCAAATAGTTATCAATGTTATCAATAATAAAATATTGTTATCCATATGCATACAGTCTTGGATGAGAATTAATAAACATTAACAAAAAAAACTTATATTAAAAATTAATTATATAACGTTTTCAGATATCTCAATGTTTTTACGTATATACATATATTAAAAATAAGTATATAAAGTCAACACAAAGTTTTTATGCATATTCTTAACTTAAGAATATTTTTAAACATACAAATCTTCTGCACAGATGCATCTTTGGATCAGACATATAGTCCACACAAATATAACATCCACACCTTTGCACAGGTATATCCCCACACAACCAACACTAAGTCTGATAGTTATCAATGTTATCAATATTATAATATTATTATGCATATGCATACAACCTTGGATGAGAGTGTCTTACGGGAAAATGTTATCAATAATAGAATTATATCTTAATATTTTAAAATTATATTAATAAAAATTATATTCATATACATAAATATGTTAAAAAATAAGTATATAAAGTGAACAAAATGCTTTTATGCATATGCTTAACTTGAAAAATATTGTTAAACATATATATTTTCTACATGGATACATCTTTGGCATAGACATATAGTATGCACAGATATAGGCTCCGCACCTCTGCATAGGTATATCCCATGCATGCCCACACAAACAACACTTAGTCTAATAGTTATCAATGTTATTAATAATATAATAGTGTTATGAACATGCATACAGTCTTGCATAAGAATATGAAAACATTAACAAAAATAACTTATATTAAAAAAAGTATATAAAGTGAACACAATTGTTTTATTCATATGTTTAACTTAAAAAGTATTGTTAAACATATATATCTTTTTTACCTCCACACAACCAACAAATAGTCTAATAATTATCATTGTTGTCAATAATAAAATATTTTTATGCATATACATACATCAACAACAAAATATTTTAAATATTTAGATATCTCAATGTTTTTACGTATATACATATATTAAAAATAAGTATATAAGGTGAACAAAATGATTTTAAACATATGCTTAACTTACAAGTATCATTAAATATGTATATCTTCCACACATATGCATCTTCAACACAAACATATAGTGCACACAGAGATAGCTTCCACACCTTCGCATAGGTATATCCCCACATAGCCAACACTTAGTCTAATAGTTATCAATTTATCAATACTAGAATATTTTTATCTATATGCATACAGTCCAACAACTCCGCACTTCAAATAGTTTTCAATGTTATAAAAAATCAGCAATAAAAATGAAAATACATAGTCCGTACAAATATACCTTCCGCACCTCTGCATAGGTATATCTCCACACAACCAACACTTAGTCTAATAGTAATAAAAGTTATCAATATGAATATGAATATGAATATGTTATCAATGTTATGCATATGAATATATTCTAGTCACTCCACACTTCAAATAGTTATCAATGTTATCAACATTATCAAAAATCACTAATAAAAACAAAAGCAAATAGTTTGTCCCATATTTATAAATGCCCCCAATTACCAAGCTGTGGAAACTGAGATGGTATTAGAACTTTGAAAATCATACATGCAACCATACATGCACTCATTCCAACCATCCTCTATAGCTGCATAATTAAATTTTCTTTGTCGTCTTGATAATAAGATGTTGTTTTGAAGGACCAATCAGAAGATAGGAAAACAAATTGATCACTCGCAACAAGGTTAAACTATGTAAAAAAGATAGAAATTTTTAGTAAGAAGAAGGTAAATAATTATAATAATGCATGAATGTAGCTTGATTTTGAGGACAAATTAGTTCGGGAATTTGATTATATATCTTGGTGAAATGGAGGTTAAAATACTTAATGGTTTCACAATCATTATAGTCAATAATGTTGTATTCCCTTAATTGATCAACTAGATGCTTGGGTTGTCCATAAGTGTATTTGAACCAATATACCAGTTCTTCCCAAGTTGAAAGGATTTTGGGCGGGAGATGAAAAAATTATGCTAGAACTTTCCCTTCAAGAGAATTGAAAAATAAACGCATGGAAGTGTCATTATAATTAGCCCCTATGTTATGAAAAGCATTAGAAAATGCTACCAGGTGTTCATTTGTGGTCATAGTACCATTTCGTGAGAACCTAGGTAAATGATCTTTGAATTTAGATAATGTTTGCGTGGTTGGTGCGAGATTCAAGGGAGAAGACACGTGTCAGGGGGTGGTTGTAGAATCTTCCTCAAATTGGAAAAGTCCATATTTATCAATTAACTTAGTAGGATTGGTAGTATATTGAATAGGTATTTGATGACTATAGATACTTCCAATCATAGATGAAGAAGAAGGTTGTGAGTACGAGGAACCTCTAATGTCGCTACCACAACCTGAAGACATCATATTGAAGGGGAAAGGTATGGGTGATGAAGATGAACTAGAAGAATCAGATAGGCTTCTCCTAAGATCACTTTGTTGTGTTGATAACACAGTTTTGCTTCTTCCTATTTCAGAAATAGGGATAACTTTAGGGGAGAATCCTCTTCTTCTTCAAGAAATACGAGAATTAAAGGACATGCAATAGAATATTAAATAGATAAGAGGAAAGGTTACTGTTGATTTATGGGCTTCCTTTTTCTGGCTTCCCAACATTCACAAATATTATGTCCCTTTCAATTGCTTCCCAAGAGTGCTCAAGTTCAAAATGAGTACTAGAGGTTTCTAAAATAGTGTTGAATAAATTCAAGGTAATGATGGTTTGGTCATCATGACCATTTTCAATATTAGGTTGTCTCACAACAAGTACTGTCATAGAAAAAATATCATTCAAAGAATAATCAAACAAAATAGAAAAATAAAATACAATGATGATACAACAACCATAGATATATGTAATGATATCCCCGGTATGGTTTCCAAATAAATGTTGAGGAAAAGGTAGGAAGAACCTTACTCAAACATTTGCAGATCTTGCTAGGCTAAGGCAAGATAGTTAGAAATGTTACCCGAAGTTTATAGCATTTAATTCAAAACAATCTCTTAAACCATAGGTAATATGTACCAGGGACTAAGGATGATTTATATGTTATATGTAACTGTGAAAATGAAAGAAAGAAAAGATATACATAAGTGTGTACAAGAAAAGAGATGAGAATAAAAGTAAAATATGAACTTGATATCATTAATATACGCATGTGAAACTGAAATCGGAAATCTGATTTTTATATTAACTTCATTCTGAGATACAAACTAGAAATCTTTTTAAAAACTCCTCTGAGTGTGGGACCAAAGTCAAACTTATAAGTCTCCGATGGGCACCATACAAAAAGATTATGTCATAAAAAGAAAACGGAAGCTAAAGATCTAGATCAACTTGCTATAAAAATTTTGTCACTTGACTTTGTAAAATATTTTTTTATCAGTCATGAAATTTAATCCATAAACAAGAAAGAACACACAGACTGCTAAATAAATACCATAACCTTTAGAAAACAAGTTGTTGAAAGATATGATTCAATTTTGAATCATGCTTCCTTTCGTAAGACCCTGCTTTCATCAAGATGCTTTATCTTTCTAGTAAACTCATAATGAATGAATAAAATAGTTATCTCACATGTAAAGAGAAAACCTTATATCAAAATTTCTCCTTATGTTCTCTCTCCCATTTGTCTCTTCTTTTGATTGAGCTTTTATTCTTTCCCAATAATTTATGGTACTTCAACTACCTTTATTTTTTTAAGCTTAATTAGCTTAACTAATTAGTTGAGACACATAAATAATAATGTATAAATAAGGGTCTATTTAAATAACAACTAAATAGGTGGGACCCCTTGTCACTCCATTTTTCATTTCTTTAATAATCATCAAAACATGAAATATAATTCCCCAAAAATTTAATTCAAATACCCGCCTTGTAACTCCCATCCTCATATCAATAGTCAAATACTTTAACACGGAAATAAAACACGACTATATCCAAAATTAGAATCATATCCATGTTGTCCAAAAAAAAGATGTATAATTGTGTATTTGTTGTCCAAACATTATGTCATACCAATAAAAATTGTCCTCAGAAGAAAATAACATTAACACAATTAAAAACCATATTTTTTTATGAGAGGCAGTTTTCCTCTTTTCACTATGGCTCTTTTTTTATATTTTTGTTGTCTTGCCTTCTGTAGCAAAATTAGGTTGATTGGAACCTTGAGGATGGATTTCACTAATGAAATGGGATCAATTTTCCTTTAGGTGGAGATGAGAGGAAACTGATTCAAAGGAATTTTTGAAAGATTTATGGGAATTTGCCACTTTTTTCCCTTTATCAATCTTTATTTCGGGCATGGTGGTTTCGAGCCTTTTTCTTGCATGTGAATACTGGGATGCTGAAGCAATGCGATCAAATTGGGAATTTGGGTTGAATGATGATGGAGGAGGAGGAAATGGTAGCAATACTATAGTCCAACCATTATGAGGTACAACATGTTGATGAATAATCTATTTCCAACCATCAATTAGAAGGTGGTTCTGGGTGCATAGAAACGTGAGGGGGGACACAGATACTAGAGAAATTTCGGTGAGGATGGAAAGAAGGCCTCTCAGGATTAGGTTTCAAAATTCCTTGGACAACTAGATTAAAAAACCCAGGTTGGAAAATATGATTTAGTTCTTGCGGATCAACGTCAAAATGTATTGAAAATAATGGCCTTTTATGGCCTCTTTGCCAATTGTTTCCTCTACCTCTATTTGCACCTATGCCATTGTTGCGCCTGATAAAGAAACACATCCTAAAGCAATATCCCAATCATAATATGAATTTTTTTATCAATCCATTCACTAATACTCTACTTGAATAAAATCAAGATGTTTTCTCTATAATTCACAACAGAAGAAAATGAAATCCATCCATTGACACAACTTCACCAAATCCAATTTAATAATTAACTTCCATTGAATAGGGAATGATAGGGTCATCGAGAATATGAGGGGGTTTATGAAGAATGAAAAATGCTAGCATGGACGAGAATCAACAATGAATAATGTTCAAGTAAATGATGAGTCCTTTTCTTTAAAAAACGATATCTCCATATTAGAGTTTGCAACCAAAATCATTATCCAATCCTCTTTAATCCTTTTCCTGTAAAAGTGAAATTCGATATAATAGAAAAACGGATTTCCTAAATGTTATTGGAAAGATGGCAGGTGTATAATGAGCAAAAAATGAAACATTGAACGGGAATAATAGTGATTATTGTTCTATTACAAGAAATAACATTTATTAACTTTAAAATCAACATTACGAATATCCACAAAATATTTTAAATATCCATTGTTTTCCATGCACATTCATTTACAAAACTTCCACCAAATTTTGTTTGTGCCATAACACTTTCTTAAACTTCAACACACAAAATCCATAACCTGACAACAATATTTTCAAATTTTGCAATATAAAACCCAAGGAAAATTTATATGATAGTCAAACCTGTGAATTTGATTTTTCTTTTTTAAGAACTAATGTTATGTAGGAGATTGATTACAAAACAATTTAATTTAGTCATAATCCAACATAATGCTTCAAAACATCATGAGAGGAAGAGAAAGATAAAACTATTTTATTTTTTTTATATCAAAACCTCCAATAACAGTTGCAAACAAAATAGGTATGAAACCCCATGTGATTATGGTGGACATTGTTTCCATAAATTCCTTAAAATTAAAGTCGACCAAATCACCTCATAGATAAATAACAAATGAGCCATGATTTTGTGGGTGATACCAATATTTTCGACTATTGGGTCAAATAGTTCAACAAAATTTTGAATTTGGATTTTCTTTTATTCATTCTCCTATATATTTGAAGAGGAAACGAGACTTGGAGCAAACATATAGGCATAGGGTTTGAAACGTGGGTTGTGAGAAAAGAAAAACCTGACTCTTTTCCATCAAAATGATAGCAAGATAAAACACACAAGCCACCCATAACATCCAAGCCATAATAATAATAATAATAATGCACATCTTCCAGGGTGAGGGTGCTATGAAATAGTCACAAGACCTGACTGTATATTTCTTTTTACCAATGAAATCCTCAAAACTAATCATACAAAATGAGTGAAACCGAATCACCTTCACCCACAATTATTTTCCAACTGCTATATAATAGTAATACCACCTTTTCTCCAGGCACATACAACCTTATACATCAAATATAATAATATTTAGAATAATATTTCTAGTTTGAAACATTTAAATGCCAACAGGAAGAAACTAAAATGAAACTATGAATTACACGACCAAAATGCCCACAAAACATCCATTATAAACTTCAGAAAACAAACACATTCCGCATGAAAACTCTAAGAGCCATCATAATAATTTTCTCTGGAGCAGAGATAACCACCATGAGTGGAGAAATAAGAGCTAACATACCTGTGAGAAGAATTCCATAAAGCTAAAGAGAAAAATTATTTCTTTGCCAAAGGCCGAGCACAATTGAGGCATTTCTAACTAGAGTAACAAAATGAATGTGAGGAGAAAGTGAAGATGGTAGCTTCGAGGTACGTTACGAATGACATGCAATAAATTCATGTTACTTCCCCTATTTTCACATTTAATGCCATCAACCACAACAAAATATGGAGTGCTTCCAAAAACCAAAAAACTTTGTTCCAAACATATAATATTTCCATCATATATCCAATATGCACAAAACACAAGATACCATTTCCAAATTCAAAGTCGAATCGACCTCTCATATGAATTCCCATTTAACACTTAGCATTGAAATAACATGTCCCATATACTTTGCTAGTAGAGTATTATATTCACATAATAGTCATTTTCCCATGTATGCAAATATACCATGAGTCGGATGTGGCTTATATTTGAACAGTATATCAAAATCTAAGTGTAGAAAAAGAAAACTAATATGTTTAATAAAATAAACATTTCTTTCATTTTTAAATCAATTTGCTTAGCACCCTTAACAACCATTAGTTGCACATGGAAATAGGTTAGGATTTCCACTCTTATTTCAAGATGTGAATATTTCTTGTAATGAAATTATGAGTGCAATAAGAGGATAACTTTCTATCATTGTTTTTATCAAGGGGTGCCACCTATCTAGTATTATATTAAATATATATAAGTAATATTGCATTGCAACCCATTTGCAGACAATAATTTTATGTTGCACTTTTGGGCGTCAACAAACCGGTGACTCCACAAGGAAATCTGTTCTCAACAGATTTAGAACTTATAATTATTGGTTCCATAGACCAATACAAGTAGGTGATTGAGACTGTTTAAAAAACAATTGTTATGCAACAGGGGGAAAAATTATGGTTTAAGGGAAATGATGAGATAGGACTTCGGGGAATAACTTATGGAAAGTGAGATGTATGACGGGAATTGGTCTTGTATGCATAAAAATCAACAAGTTTCCTAATTGATAACACTTTTGAAATTTCAAGGAGAATTATTATGATATGCTCTTGAATCTCAGGATGGAGGGAAGAAAGGGATAGCAGAAACAGGGAAGAAAACAAAAACAACTATAATACAACAATATTGAAATAAAAAAACCATTCCATCAATGTATCAAAAGGAATATATCGTAATATTTGGGTCTATCTTATGTTCATTGATGAAAAATACTTACAGAATGACATCATTATGGAAAAACTGATCAAGACTTTATTTCTAATGACCATGCTAAACAAACAACATAAAATAAAACTCAATAAACCAAAGTGATAGAAAAAACGTAAGACAAAAAAATTGATCTTGATTTAGGAGTAGAACGAAATGATTAACAAAATGAATACAATAAACATAGATATAATAAGAACAACACATATATCCAGTGAAAAATATCTTCTATTGAATTAATGAAATAGGATGAAACTATAAAACTGCAGAACTGAAACACTTGCTTGAATGGTGGTAGCTATCTCTGAGAAGAGATGTGGCTTCTATGTGCATTCATCTTAGCATAATGATTACGATGAGGCTCTAGAGAAATTTTTGATATTACGCATGAATTCCAAAACCCTAGACATCCAAAAACCTAACCCTAGGAGGTGAAACACAAAAATTCATGTGGGCCCTTATGGGTAAGTTAGTACCTCAACTTCTCGGGGTCATAAACTTTTCATACAACCTCCACATTAGGCGTGTGATAGACCATTGGAAAGGTCTTTTAGAGAAATACATATTACACCGTCAAACTATGACTTTGTCTACAATTTGACTATGCAAGGCAACAAAACAGTATTTAGGGCTCCAACAATGCCATGGAAGTACATCAAGATGTGCTGACATAAAAACATACAAAATAAGCCAGTTGGATTAGGTGAGAGGCCACCAATATCCATATTGAAGATATGTAGGGATTCATAAAAACCTAGAAGTGTAGAACCCAAAATTACAAAGAAGTACAGAAGAACGTGTTGAACTAAGAATTGACAAAAGGAGCTAGTTTGAATAGGTGGTTTGCCACCAATATCCACTTGGATCAATCATCCCCCCTTAGGAAGAAATGGTATCAATTTCATTGATTTGCCCCATCAGGTGAGGAAACATCTACTGTATTTGTTCCCTAATGAGCCACTTGCCTTGGTGTAGGAGTTGCCCTACCTTGACAAACCGATAAAGATGGATCCTTTGTTGGTGAGAGACTTTGACCTTTGTGTCCACTATATTATCAGTGGATGTATGTTCCATGTAGTCAGGGTTGAGCTCCATTGGGTTCAACTATTCTGCAATGTCTGAGGTGTCCAATAATGGTGTAAAATATGGTTGAAGGAGGTCCACATTGAACACTAGGTGCAAGTCAAGGAGTGGTGGAGTGTTGAGCTCAAAAGAATTGCTACCCACAACCTTGGTGATGGTGTAAGGTGCATAGCGAAGTGTGTGAAGCTTCTGATGGGACCCTGTAGGACGCTCCTTATGAAAGTGTAACTAGACCTTGTCTCCAACCTGAAATTAGTGTGATACCCTGTGTTGATCATGACAATGCTTGTACTTAGCATTGAATTTCTGCAAAATATTATGGAACTGTTGGTGAATGTGTTGAATCCACTCAATAAATATGGTGGCTTTGTTGGTCTTAGACTGAACATGGGAAGAGTCTGTCTGTGTGGTTTCTAAAGGTAGTGAAACATGAATGGGACCCATGGTTTGGAATCCCAATATCACCTTAAATGGGCTATGTCTAGTGGAGCTATGGAGAGCCCTATTGTAACTATGTTGAACATATGGGAGACTCACATCCCATGTACATGGATTATTAGATTTTTACATATGCAGGATGTGCACTATAATCCAATTGATGACCTCTGTTTGGTTGTTTGTTTTGGGGTGGAAAGCCGTGGATTTAGTGAGCTTGGTGCCCCAATGACCAGAGACTCGACCAAAATGTGTTGAGGAACCTGTTTGTCTGGGTCGAAGATGATTGTATGTGGTATCCCAAAATGGACCCACACTCATTCGATGAAGAGATTGGAAATATTTTCCACTGTGATGTTCTTCTTACATGTTGTGAGGCTTGTTGACTTCGAAAACCAATCAACGATCAGAAATACACAATCATTGTCGTGCTTGGTGGATGGGAGGCCAGACATGTAATCCATCAANAAACATTTAAATGCCAATAGAAAGAAACTAAAATGAAACTATGAATTACACGACCAAAATGCCCACAAAACATCCATTATAAACTTCAGAAAACAAACACATTCCGCATGAAAACTCTAAGAGCCAGCATAATAATTTTCTCTGGAGCAGAGCTAACCACCATGAGTGGAGAAATAAGAGCTAACATACCTGTGAGAAGAATGCCATAAAGCTAAAGAGAAAAATTATTTCTTTGGCAAAGGCTGAGCACAATTGAGGCATTTCTAACTAGAGTAACAAAATGAGTGTGAGGAGAAAGTGAAGATGGTAGCTTCGAGGTACGTTACGAATGACATGCAATAAATTCATTTTACTTCCCCTATTTTCACATTTAATGCCATCAACCACAACAAAATATGGAGTGCCTCCAAAAACCAAAAAACTTTGTTCCAAACATATAATATTTCCATCATATATCTAATATGCACAAAACACAAGATACCATTTCCAAATTCAAAGTCGAATCAACCTCTCATATGAATTCCCATTTAACACTTAGCATTGAAATAACATGTCCCATATACTTTTCTAGTAGAGTATTATATTCACATAATAATCATTTTCCCATGTATGCAAATATGCCATGAGTCGGATGTGGCTTATATTTGAACAGTATATCAAAATCTAAGTGTAGAAAAAGAAAACTAATATGTTTAATAAAATAAACATTTCTTTCATTTTTAAATCAATTTGCTTAGCACCCTTAACAACCATTAGTTGCACATGGAAATAGGTTAGGATTTCCACTCTTATTTCAAGATGTGAATATTTCTTGTAATGAAATTATGAGTGCAATAAGAGGATAACTTTCTATCATTGTTTTTATCAAGGGGTGCCACCTATCTAGTATTATATTAAATATATATAAGTAATATTGCATTGCAACCCATTTGCAGACAATAATTTTATGTTGCACTTTTGGGCGTCAACAAACCGGTGACTCCACAAGGAAATCTGTTCTCAACAGATTTAGAACTTATAATTATTGGTTCCATAGACCAATACAAGTAGGTGATTGAGACTGTTTAAAAAACAATTGTTATGCAACAGGGGGAAAAATTATGGTTTAAGGGAAATGATGAGATAGGACTTCGGGGAATAACTTATGGAAAGTGAGATGTATGACGGGAATTGGTCTTGTATGCATAAAAATCAACAAGTTTCCTAATTGATAACACTTTTGAAATTTCAAGGAGAATTATTATGATATGCTCTTGAATCTCAGGATGGAGGGAAGAAAGGGATAGCAGAAACAGGGAAGAAAACAAAAACAACTATAATACAACAATATTGAAATAAAAAAACCATTCCATCAATGTATCAAAAGGAATATATCGTAATATTTGGGTCTATCTTATGTTCATTGATGAAAAATACTTACAGAATGACATCATTATGGAAAAACTGATCAAGACTTTATTTCTAATGACCATGCTAAACAAACAACATAAAATAAAACTCAATAAACCAAAGTGATAGAAAAAACGTAAGACAAAAAAATTGATCTTGATTTAGGAGTAGAACGAAATGATTAACAAAATGAATACAATAAACATAGATATAATAAGAACAACACATATATCCAGTGAAAAATATCTTCTATTGAATTAATGAAATAGGATGAAACTATAAAACTGCAGAACTGAAACACTTGCTTGAATGGTGGTAGCTATCTCTGAGAAGAGATGTGGCTTCTATGTGCATTCATCTTAGCATAATGATTACGATGAGGCTCTAGAGAAATTTTTGATATTACGCATGAATTCCAAAACCCTAGACATCCAAAAACCTAACCCTAGGAGGTGAAACACAAAAATTCATGTGGGCCCTTATGGGTAAGTTAGTACCTCAACTTCTCGGGGTCATAAACTTTTCATACAACCTCCACATTAGGCGTGTGATAGACCATTGGAAAGGTCTTTTAGAGAAATACATATTACACCGTCAAACTATGACTTTGTCTACAATTTGACTATGCAAGGCAACAAAACAGTATTTAGGGCTCCAACAATGCCATGGAAGTACATCAAGATGTGCTGACATAAAAACATACAAAATAAGCCAGTTGGATTAGGTGAGAGGCCACCAATATCCATATTGAAGATATGTAGGGATTCATAAAAACCTAGAAGTGTAGAACCCAAAATTACAAAGAAGTACAGAAGAACGTGTTGAACTAAGAATTGACAAAAGGAGCTAGTTTGAATAGGTGGTTTGCCACCAATATCCACTTGGATCAATCATCCCCCCTTAGGAAGAAATGGTATCAATTTCATTGATTTGCCCCATCAGGTGAGGAAACATCTACTGTATTTGTTCCCTAATGAGCCACTTGCCTTGGTGTAGGAGTTGCCCTACCTTGACAAACCGATAAAGATGGATCCTTTGTTGGTGAGAGACTTTGACCTTTGTGTCCACTATATTATCAGTGGATGTATGTTCCATGTAGTCAGGGTTGAGCTCCATTGGGTTCAACTATTCTGCAATGTCTGAGGTGTCCAATAATGGTGTAAAATATGGTTGAAGGAGGTCCACATTGAACACTAGGTGCAAGTCAAGGAGTGGTGGAGTGTTGAGCTCAAAAGAATTGCTACCCACAACCTTGGTGATGGTGTAAGGTGCATAGCGAAGTGTGTGAAGCTTCTGATGGGACCCTGTAGGACGCTCCTTATGAAAGTGTAACTAGACCTTGTCTCCAACCTGAAATTAGTGTGATACCCTGTGTTGATCATGACAATGCTTGTACTTAGCATTGAATTTCTGCAAAATATTATGGAACTGTTGGTGAATGTGTTGAATCCACTCAATAAATATGGTGGCTTTGTTGGTCTTAGACTGAACATGGGAAGAGTCTGTCTGTGTGGTTTCTAAAGGTAGTGAAACATGAATGGGACCCATGGTTTGGAATCCCAATATCACCTTAAATGGGCTATGTCTAGTGGAGCTATGGAGAGCCCTATTGTAACTATGTTGAACATATGGGAGACTCACATCCCATGTACATGGATTATTAGATTTTTACATATGCAGGATGTGCACTATAATCCAATTGATGACCTCTGTTTGGTTGTTTGTTTTGGGGTGGAAAGCCGTGGATTTAGTGAGCTTGGTGCCCCAATGACCAGAGACTCGACCAAAATGTGTTGAGGAACCTGTTTGTCTGGGTCGAAGATGATTGTATGTGGTATCCCAAAATGGACCCACACTCATTCGATGAAGAGATTGGAAATATTTTCCACTGTGATGTTCTTCTTACATGTTGTGAGGCTTGTTGACTTCGAAAACCAATCAACGATCAGAAATACACAATCATTGTCGTGCTTGGTGGATGGGAGGCCAGACATGTAATCCATCAAGATGGATTCCCAAGGATTCTTGGGGATTGGAAGAGGGGTCTATAATACTTGATTCTTGATGTATACATTGGAAATGGCATAGATAGTGAAATATTAGATATACTTGCTGACATGCTATCAAAGTTTGGGCCAATAAAAATGTTTCTGGAGAATGGCCACAATTTTCCCCACAAAAAAATGTCCTTCCACCCAACTATAGTGGGCTTCCCAAATCATATTTTCGCGCTCACTTGAAGGAACATAGAGATGGCCCAGATGGCATAAAATACAGTTTTGAATGTGAAAATCGGTGACAGTCACGCCTATACCTAAAATATGATACGTGGTGGCGAAGTCTAGATCTTGTTCATAAAGATGGGGCCACTCAGATGCCTCATGTCCACATAAATGGAGTACAATGGTGAGTGCATCTAGGGGAGGTCGACTGATGCAGTCAGTGACATGATTTGTGCTCCTCGTCTTATACTTGATGTTGAGATGGTGTAGAAATTTGAATACCAATTAAGTATTGCCCAGATTTTCCTGATCTAACAATTATTTTTCGCTTGTTAAATATAGAATCACTTCTACTAATATTCTTGTGGAATTTAAACCATGATATAAAATGCAATATCAAGAACAAGAATCAATCAAACATAACACAGATGTTTTATTGGGAAAGCATAAAGATAAAAACCCCACTATCATATATTATATATATCATGGATCATGAAACAATATTATACAAAACTCTAATCCAAGAGCTCTCAGTACAATACAAATGTCTCACACTGTCATACAAAAGTCAACAAATACATGTGCCAATTCTCTACGTCCAGACAATTTTCCTCATTTGCTCAATCCCTGCAATGGATGAATGAATTCTCTACAATAGACTGCACATGCTCATGGGCATATCCACTATGTTTGTGATTTCATTAGTGCACTTCACTCAAATCACAACTGATAGCCAAGTTGCCCCTTTCACCTATTATCTCAACTGGGTCTCCACTGGATCTGACATGCATGTAGTTAATAGTGGTAAATATTCAGTTGCATGTGAAATCATTGATTTTGAATTAATTAATAATTAATTCATTGAACTCTCACTAGTGCAAGTTTAGTTACAACTAGTACAACTGAGCTTAACTCACTTAACTGAGTTAAACTAGTTTACAACTCACATAACTACACTTATAATTATGTTACAACTCCAAATCACTCAGTTATAAATGAGATAATAGATTAATATTTATTGTCCAATTTATTTAAGGGAAAAATAAATTAGATACACATTTCTTGTTGAATTTTCAACACTCCCTCTCAACAAGAAAGGGATTATCCTTCACCACATTCCTGTCTCTATGGTATTCAAATTTTCTCCTGGTGAGCGCCTTCATCAAAATGTCTGCATCCTGATATTCCGTAGGAATGTATTGAAGCAACATGATCTTCCGCTGCACACAATCTCTGAGATGATGATACCAGATATATATATGCTTATATCTATCATGAAACATAGGATTAATCGAGAATTTAATGCAACTTTGATTATCACAATAAATCACTGTCGGATCTAAATGAGAACCAAACAAACCAACCAAGATATTTCTCATCCAAATAGCCTCACATGCAACTTGAATTGCTGCCATGTATTCCACTTCTGTTGAACTGAGTGCCACAAATCTTTGTTTCCTACTGTACCAAGAAACAATTGTAGATCCGATACTAAAGATTGCCCCGGATGTGCTTTTTTTATATGTTGGGTTGCCTGCCCAATCTGCATATGTAAAGCCATGCAACTTCACCTCATCCATATGTCTGTACCATAATCAATACTCATATGTGCCCCTCAAGTATCTCAGGACATGCTTACCTTCCTTCGAAAATATCTTGGTAGGATTAACCATTGCTTGACTCAAATGGTTAATCGCATATCAAATGTATGGTCTCGTGTTCACTAGATACATTAGCGAACCCACTAGCTGTCGATAGGCAGTAGCATCCACTACCTCTCTAGAAGTAGCATCCTCTTTCCTCCAGTTTTCTGGAAGAGGAGTATCCATGGGTTCCCATCCCTCCATGTGAAACTTACTCAATATCTTCTTTGCATACTTTCCTTAAGACACAAAAAGTTCATCATCTTGCTGCCATATTTCCAATCTAAGGAAATAGTGAAGAAGGCCCAAATCCTTCATCTCGAACTCCTTTGAAAGGTCCTCCTTGCATGAGTGTATCAGATGCTCATCAACAGTCAGTATTAAATCATCAACTTAAAGAAAAATGATTAAAATCTTACCCTCCATCACAATTTGGTATAGGTTTGCATCCATTTGACTTTTGGTGAGTCCCAGTCTGAGTGTACCAAGCACAAGGTGCTTGCTTTAGCCCATACAGTGATCTCTTGAGTCTGCACACATGCAAATCCCTGTCAAAGGTCTCAAAACCTTCTGGTTGTTGAATGTACACTTCTTCCTCAACAATCCCATTGAGGAATGCAATGTTTACATCCATCTGATGAATGTGCTAGCCCATCTGTGCTAAGAGTGCAAAGATGGATCTTATAGAAGAGTACCTTGTGATAGGTGCAAAGGTCTCATCATAATACATCCCCTTGATCTGTGAGAATCCCTGGGCCACAAACATGGCCTTGTATTTCTCAACACTCCCATCAGAATCTTGCGTTACCTTGTAAATCCATCTCAAACCTACTACTGATTTGTCAATCGGTCTTGGGACAATTTCCCATGCACTATTTTTGACAATGGAGTCATACTCCTCCACCATAGCATAAACCCAAGTGGGATCCTCCATTGCTTCCTAAAAACAAGATGGTTCAGTCACAAAACATTTGTTCATGAGAGCCATGTATCCAGTAAATCGATCAGGAGACTGTCTTTTTCTATGCTATGAAGTAGGTACTCCTACATTCTTTGCAACATCTAGTCTCAATCTATTAGCTTATGTGGTTTTCTTTCTACCATTTCTGATGGATGACTTTGCTTGAGTGGATTCCTCCACTCCATGAATCTCCTCATGTGGCTGATCCACATCTTGACACTCATCTTTGGGAGCCAACAATTCCTCTTCTGCATGCAAGTCTAGATCCCTCTCAAGCGACAACTGCATAACTTTACCCTCATCGAACTTTATATCCCGTTGCATAATAGTCATCTTACTGTTAGGAAAATACACACGATAATTATGGGGTGTTTCTGTGTACCCCACAAATATCCCAACTTCAGCAGTCAGTTCCAACTTCTTCCTATCATCCTTGGTCACATGCACATAAACAGATGAGCCAAAAATCTTAAAATGAGAAACATTAGGTTTCTTACCAGTGAAAGATTCTTCAGGTGTACTCATGCCAAGTACTCTATGAGGATAATGGTTTTGCACATAAATGACGGTATTGCATGCTTCTACGCACAAATGCATTGGTAGGCCCTGATCATGCAACATTGCTTGTGATGCACCCACGATAGTTCTATTCTTCCTCTCCACGACCCCATTTTTTTGGGTTATGAGGCGCTATGAGTTCTCTTTGAATTCCTTCTTTGTTGCAGAAGTCTTTGAATTCGTTAGAGATGTATTCTCCACCATTATAGCTCCTTAGATCCTTCACTTACCTCCCTGACTCTTTCTCCACCAATGATTTAAACTCACAAAACTTTGAGAATGTTTGATCCTTCTTCTATATGAATAATATCCAACATTTACGAGAAAAGTCATCAACAAAAATAACATAATACCTATGTTTTTTTGTTGAAGCAGCCGAGAATGGTCCACACATGTCTGTGTGAATTCTCTCTAGGATCACCGAAGGACGGTTCTCATTTTCATGAAAGGTGGACTTTACATACTTCCCCATGGTGCAACCCTTGCACTGATCTAATTGAGCAAGTGTTCCCATTGGAATTCCAGTAGATATTTGTTGCATGATATTAAAGGATCCATGATGAAGATGGCCCAATCACCTGTGCCATAATTCGCCCTCATCTCAGCTCACCACTTTTTCTACCTTTCCCATCATGGAAACACAACCATCTACCTCCAGCATGTAGATATTCTTAACTCAAATCCCTATCTTCTTGACTTGACCCCTTTCTTTATGTCGTAGGAAATATTTTCCATCACTGAAAACAATGTCATAGCCTCTGTCCTCCAACATTGTGACTGAGACCAGGTTTTTCTTCAGACCTGTAACATGCATAACATTTTTCAATTGAAATGGTTTACTTGATTCCTTCTGAAAGGTAATGGTACCAATGCCAGTTGCACTATATCGTCCATCTTTTCCCATTTCAATATGCATTCTGAGATCTTTCTCCTCCAAGTTACTGAAAGACTCTCTATCTCTCATCATGTGGAAGGAAGCACCACTATCCAAATACCACACCTATCCCGATGCACTTGATGACATGCATGAGATCAAAGAGAGGTCAAGTTCAAATTGCAAGGCAAGGGCTTCACCGGTTTCATCTCCAACAACCTTCTTGTTCTTCCTCTTCTGCGGACAGTTAGTAGCGAGATTCCCATGTTCGTGACAGTGAAAACACTTCACTTTGGACAAATCCAGCTTCTTGACTTTAGGCTCGGATTTTGAATGGAATTTCTTCCCCTTTCCTCTCCTTTCCTTAGCAACCAAAGTAGAATCCTCTTCATCATCACACTTTGATGAAGATCCATCTCTAGTGTTCTGCCTAAACTCCTCCTGCACTAGATCCGACCATAGTCATTCCCAATCTAGCAATTTTTCCCTTCCATTGACATAGTCTTGATAAATGTGCGAACTCTTGGGAAGTCCTAGGAGAACCAAGCTCACCAAATCATCATCAGTGACTGCTATTCCCACACTTCCTAGCTCATCTCGACATTGGACAAAATTCGTGAGATATTTTGGAATGGATTCACCCTTTTCCATCTTGATCTTCCTGAGTTTATCTTTGAGCGCCAATTTCCTATGGTCGTTGTTGTTTTGGAACAGATCCATCAAAACCTTCCACATTTCATGTGGTGTGGATTTCCCATGGATACTTGAGACAATGTGGTCTCATACTCCCTCCAATAGAATCCTCCTCTCCTTTGCCACTTTCTTTTGCCATACATCAAGATTTGTAGTGTTTGTAGTAACAGGCTTAGGAACATCTTTGTCAATGAAATCCTTCAAGCCATTGTCTTCGAGTACTTCCTCCATACTGTCCTTCGAAGAAATGTAGTTCGAGCTTTCCTCGAGTGCATACTCCAACCTCAAGCCATTGAAAGACATTTCTATCTTGAATCAACTATAGCACCGAGAAAAGTCTTTCTGGAAATTCGAATTCTATCCAATCACAAACTCAGCTTCTGCAATCCCTATTACTCATTCCAGTCTCACGTTGAACCCCCATGACCACTTCTAATCCATATTGTGGACCTTACAAGCATTTCCACACCTCCCGAGTTATTTTAATGCGGGATTTCCACATTGTAATACATAGTGGCTTGTGGAAATCTCTAGTGATTCTCACACTATGATGCACAGTGGCCTGCGGAAAGTACACACCCTATGAGTGTCTAGGGCACGAAAATGTTCAGGGTTTTCTCACTGTAATGCATAGTGGTTGTCAGAAAGTACACACCCTACGAGTGTCTAGGGCATGGAAATGTCCATGGATTTCTGCACTATAATGCACAATGGCCAGCAGAAATGTTCAGTAACTTTTGTGTGCAGATCAATCAGTAGTACATCGCCGCATCCTGCTAGAGGAGGGACCCGTGGAGATCTTGAGATTTACACACCTCACTTTAGTGGATCTGATACCATGTAGAAATTTCAATACCAATTAAGTATTCCCCAGATTCTCCTGATCTAACAATTATTTTTCTCTTGTTAAATACATAATTGCTTCTACTAATATTCTTGTGGAATTTAAACCATGATAGACAATGCAATATCAAGAACAAGAATAAATCAAACATAAAAAAAATGTTTTATTGGGTAAGCATAAAGCTAAAATACCCACTATCATATATTATGTATATCATCGATCATGAAACAATCTCATACAAAACTCTAATCGAAGAGATCTTAGTACAATACAATCGTCTCACACTGTCATACAAAAATAAGAAAATACATGTACCAATTCTCTGCATCCAGACAGTATGCTTCGTCTGCTCAATCCCTGCAATGGATGAATGAATCATCTACACTAGACTGCACATGCTCATGGGCATATCCACTGTGTGTGTGATTGCATGAATGCACTTCACTTAAATCACAACTGATAGCCAAACTGTCCCTTTCACCTGTTATCTAAACTGGGTCTCCACTGGATCTGACATGCATGTAGTTAACAGTGATAAATCTCCAATTGCATGTGAGATCAATGATTTTGAATTAATTAATAATTAATTCACTGAACTCTCACTAGTGCAAGTTTAGTTACAACTAGTACAACTGAGCTTAAATCACTTCACTGAGTTAAACTACTTTACAACTCACATAACTACACTTATAATTCTGTTACAACTCCAAATCACTCAGTCATAAATGAGATAATAGATTAATATTTATTTTCTAATTTATTTAAAGGAAAAATAAATTAGACACAAATTTCTTGTTGACTTTTAAACAAATGGAACTGTTGTAGGTAGGTGGACCACTTTTGATGGTGGTCGTTATGCAACTTCCCATGTGTCTGTATGAATTGTAGAGGCTTGTGATCAGTGTGGATGATCGTCTCCTTTCCTAGAATGTAATGTTTCCATTGACGACAAGCTTATACAATGGAATACATTTCCTTGTCATAGGTGGGGTATTTCTATATATTATCTGAGAGTGTCTCACTATGGTATGCCACTGGATGATCGTGTTGAGTGAGAATTACACCTACAAAATAGTCAAATGCATCAGTCTCAATCTTGAATGGTTGTTTCAGATCAGGAAAGGAGAGTACTAGATCTTAGCACAATCGATGCTTCAGATCATCGAATGCTTGTTCTTTCCGNAGATTCTCCTGATCTAACAATTATTTTTCTCTTGTTAAATACATAATTGCTTCTACTAATATTCTTGTGGAATTTAAACCATGATAGACAATGCAATATCAAGAACAAGAATAAATCAAACATAAAAAAAATGTTTTATTGGGTAAGCATAAAGCTAAAATACCCACTATCATATATTATGTATATCATCGATCATGAAACAATCTCATACAAAACTCTAATCGAAGAGATCTTAGTACAATACAATCGTCTCACACTGTCATACAAAAATAAGAAAATACATGTACCAATTCTCTGCATCCAGACAGTATGCTTCGTCTGCTCAATCCCTGCAATGGATGAATGAATCATCTACACTAGACTGCACATGCTCATGGGCATATCCACTGTGTGTGTGATTGCATGAATGCACTTCACTTAAATCACAACTGATAGCCAAACTGTCCCTTTCACCTGTTATCTAAACTGGGTCTCCACTGGATCTGACATGCATGTAGTTAACAGTGATAAATCTCCAATTGCATGTGAGATCAATGATTTTGAATTAATTAATAATTAATTCACTGAACTCTCACTAGTGCAAGTTTAGTTACAACTAGTACAACTGAGCTTAAATCACTTCACTGAGTTAAACTACTTTACAACTCACATAACTACACTTATAATTCTGTTACAACTCCAAATCACTCAGTCATAAATGAGATAATAGATTAATATTTATTTTCTAATTTATTTAAAGGAAAAATAAATTAGACACACATTTCTTGTTGACTTTTCAACAAATGGAACTGTTGTAGGTAGGTGGACCACTTTTGATGGTGGTCGTTCTGCAACTTCCCATGTGTTTGTATGAATTGTAAAGGCTTGTGATCAGTGTGGATGATTGTCTTCTTTCCTAGAATGTAATGTTTCCATTGACGACAAGCTTATACAATGGAATACATTTCCTTGTCATAGGTGGGGTATTTCTATATATTATCTAAGAGTGTCTCACTATGGTATGCCACTGGATGATCGTGTTGAGTGAGAATTACACCTACAAAATAGTCAAATGCATCAGTCTCAATCTTGAATGGTTGTTTTAGATCAGGAAAGGAGAGTACTAGATCTTAGCATAATCGATGCTTCAGATCATCGAATGCTTGTTCTTTCTGCCCCCCCCCCACATGAACCTTTCCCTACCATTTTCCTTGGTCACATGGCTAAGGGCCCATGCAATATGGGAGAATCCTGAAATGAACCCTCTGTACAAATTGGGTAGTCCCAAGAAGCTCCAAAGATTGGTTAGTGTGGTTGGGGCTGGCCAGTCATGAATGATTTGGATCTTAGTGGGATCGAGATGTACTCCATGCTCATCAACAATGTAGCCCAAGTATTGAACATGTTCATGCTAAAGGAACATTTTTCCAAGTTGGCATACACATTGTGTTGCTGCAGGGTGCTCAAAACCTGTTGAATATGCCACATGTGCTCCTCCCAAGTTCTATTGAAGATGAGGATGTCATCCAAAGATACCACCAAAAATGATTTGGTGAAGGGTCTCAATACATCATCCATCAACTGCATGAAAGTGGTTGGTGCTTTTGTTAGGAAAAAGGGCATGACAAACCATTCAAATAGACCTTATCTATATTTGAAATTTGTCTTCCAGACATCAGTTGGTTCGATGGGAACCTAGTGGTAGCCAAACTTTAGGACAATCTTGATGAAGAAATTTTCCCCTTTGAGTTGGTCAAGAAGGTCATCAATCCTAGGAATTGGGTACTGATTTTTTACTGTGATTTTGTTTAATGCTCTGTAATGAATGCAGAGTTTTCAAGTCCCATCCTTCTTCTACACCAGTACAATCGAGCTACCGCAAGGGGAGGAGTTGGGTCTGATGTACCCCTTTTGAATAAGATATTGGATCTCACGCTTGATTTCATCGTTTTCCATCATTGAGCGATGATAAATTGGTCGATTAGGAAGAGGTGCATTGGGGTTTAGATCAGTTGGATGCTTGACTTGGCAGTGCATCAGTACCCCAATGGTTGAGGAGAACATGTCTCTGTACTCTTCCACAATCCCATCCACTTGCTGATGCTACAAAGAGAGGCTCTTTTTAGAGGCCACATATGTGGCAAAGACCTTTTTCTTACTGTGAGCATGGATCAAAAAGAAGACAAACTTCCTGATCTATGAATTGACCTTATTTCATTGCTTAGCAAAGCGACATTCCCTTCTTCTATTTCTTCTGGTTTGCTTGGTTGGACTTTGGTGGTAGTGGTAGTGGTATTGGGTTCAACATCGATAATCCACTTCCCTCCTTCTAGATTTTATATGGAATCATAATTGGCCTCTGACTCAAAAGCCTTCAACTCGGCCACGAGTGACTTCTTGGAGAGAAACTCTTTAGTGTTGTGCCAAGGGATTTTATGGTATTCAGATCATTTTCCCATTTCTTTCTTCATCTTCTCATTGCCCTTTTTATGTTGTGACTTAGACTGGTTGTCTTGAGAGTGGCCATATTTTCTTTGTCCCTTGCTGTGTGGGTTGGGGCCACATTTTCCCTTCTTTGGTTGTGAGGAGTTTGCAGATCCAAAATCTTGCCTCTTCTGCTTAAATTTATGCTCAATCTTGAAAACATATCTATAGGTTGTACCCAATGAGGCGATGTCCAAAAAATCCATTTCTATTTGAATGTATCTATGCAAACAACCATGGTATTTGAGCACTAGATGTCACTTAGAATCTTCGATACCCAAATTGGTGCATATGGTATGGAAATTATTGGTGGAATGTGGTACTATTTGGTCCCTTTCTTGACGCAGGGTGGTCCATATGGTCTTGACATAGGTTGTTCCATATGGTGTATTGGTCCTCATAGCTTCCAACAGGGTAGTACTATTCTTTAATGGAATCTCATAAGGAATACCATGTAGGGGAAACCACAAATATTGCAAATTCCTTGATGGACCTTTGCTAAGAGAAAGTGTCCCACCAGTCCTTAACATAGGGGATGACCTTGAGGAGTGAAAATTTAATCTTCTCCCTATCAGAAAAAGTATGGACTGAAAAATACCCTTTGATTAGATTCAATCATTTATCTACAACATTCGCATTTATCAGTCCTTCAAATAATGGATTATCAAAATTTACCTATACCTTGAAGGGGGTTGCATGGCCACTTGATGAAGATGCTTCTCCCATGGGAAACCATCGAAGGATCTGCACAAAGTTTTCCATCATTTCATGGACTTCCTAGAGAAACATTTTAAAAGGATCTCCTATTCCATCATATTTATTTTTGTCTCCCATGGGTTTTTGTCGGGCTCGATGTGACCAATATTGCAACGAATCAATTGGTTCAAGTCCCAAATTCTTGTACCCATATCTTGTCAAGGACATGCATGAAGAAATATAAATGAAGAGCAGACCACTCTAATACCTTTGATCCAGATTTAGGAGTGGAAAAAACAGATTAACAAATTGAATACAATAAACAAAGGTATATGAAGAACAACACAAATATTCAATGAACAATTACTTCTATTGAATTAATGAAATAGAATAAAACTATAAAATTGTAGAACTGAAACACTTGCTTGAATGGTGGTAGCTATCTCTGAGAAGAGATGTGGATTCTACATACATCCTTTTGAGTAGAATGATTACAATTAGGCTCCAGAGTCCTTTTTGATATTACTCATGAATTCCAAAACCCTAGACATCCAAAAACCTAACCCTAGGAGGTGAAACAACAAACGTCATGTGGGCCCCTATGGGTAAGTTGGTACCTCAACTTCTTGTGGTTGTAATGTTTTCACATGACCTTCGTTTTAGGTGCATGATAGCTCATTGGAAAGTTCTTTTAGAGAAATACACATTACTCCATCTAAAATTTGACTATGGCAAGCCAAAAAAACAATGTTTAGGGCTCCAAAACATCCCTGGAAGTACAAAAATATGTGCTAACATAAAAAAATACAAAACAAGCTAGTTGAACTAGGTGAGAGGCCACTAGTATCCACTTGGAAGATGTGTAGGGATTAAAAAATCCCTAAAAGTGTAGAACCCACAATTACAAATAAGTACAAAAGAATTTGCTGAACTAAAAACTGACAAAAGGAGCCAGTTGAAATAGGTGGGTGGCCACCAATATACACTTGGATCAAATATATACAACAATCATATTTACAAAAAAATGATTCGGTGATTAGGCTGGTTCCACATAATGTTTTAAGTGGGAACCATTTGTACAGTAAGAAAAAAAACACTATCCATGTCTTTAAGAAGATATGAATTTGTGCAGAGGATAAAAGTGATTTTAAATGGACATAGCCATAAATTTTGGAATTCAGAATGTTTCCCTCTCTCAACATGGGATGACTCCCATAGTAATACTTTTTCATCAATCTTAAATTCAACAACCTTTGCGCGTTTGTTAAAATACTTCTTCAATGTTTGCTTCCTCCTTTTCAAATTTTCCAAGGAAAGATTCCTTTGTTCTTCCATGGCTAGCAATGTATTTATCCTTTGGGAAACATTATAAGAATTTAATTCTTCACTCTGTAACATAAATCACAAGGAAGAAATCTCTAGTTCAATAGGAAGCATATCCACTTGTCCGTATATGAGATGAAAGCAAGTAAATCCTGTACTTTCTTTGGTGGTAGTACATTCTACCCAAAGAGAATAAGTTAGAAGTGTGTTCCACTGGTGATGTTTTTCTTCTATGATTCTCTGTATAATCCTAATCATGTTTTTATTAGTAGACTCTGCTTATCCATTTCCTCGAGGGTAATAAGAAGATGAAGTGAAATCATTGACACCTAATTTTGATCTGGATTTTATGAGAACAAAATGAATACAGATCATTAAAAATGATTAACATGGAATAATATAGATACGATAACACTGGTTTTCTATTGAATAAGGAAATAAGATGAAACTGTAAAATTCAGTGGAAAACAAGCTTGTTGGAATGGTGGCGTCTTATCTCTAAGAAGAGATGTGACGGCTACGCTCATTCGTAATAATATCATTACAATGAGCCTTTGAAGGCCTTTTAAAAATAAACAGGAATGTCAAAAAGCCTAGACATCCAAAAACCTAACCCTAGGAGATGAAGCGCCAAAAGTCACGTGGGCCTCGTTTGTGTAAGTTAGTACATCAACTTTCTGGGGTCATAACTTTTTCATATGATCTTCGTTTTAGGTGCATGATAGCCGGATGGAAAGGTATATCTGAGGAATACACATTTTTTTTCTATCTATCAAAGGTCATTTCTGATTGTGACAAGCCCTAAAAATGTTGTTTAGGGCCTCAAAATGGCCCCACAAGTTAGGGACCCGAAAACGAGAAAAACAAACTGCCAAATTAGAAAAATGCCAAAATGAACCAGTTGGAATAGGTGGGAGGCCACCAACATCCATCTAGGTCAATCCCCCCCCTTTAGAAAGCAATGGTCTCCATTGCATTGATTTCCCCCATCAGATAAGGAATTTTTTGTTGAATTTGGCCCCAGGTGAGCCACTTGCCTTGGTGTAGGAGCTTCCCTTCTTTGACAACTCGATAAAGATGGATCCTTTGTTTTTGGGTTCCTTTGATATATGTGTCCACAATATGATCACTGGATTCAATTGAGCTCTATTGGTTTCAACTTCTCTATTATCTCTGAGGTGTCCAATAAGGGTGGGAAATATGGCCGAAGGAGAGCCACGTTGAAGATTGGGTGCAGGCCAAGGAAAGGGGGAATGTTGAGTTGTTATTGGATTAATCGGTAAATGAAGACATAAAATGATCTCCCTAGATCCACCTAGATCTAGAACAAAACAAGACAGGTCATGGCACTTTCCCTGAGCTCTAATCATTGAATTTACTATCAAACAAGAGATGGGTGACATACCTTTGAATATCTCTTCCTTGTATCCTTGTTGTCCTTTCTCCACTACCATGCTCTTATGATATTGGATCTGAAATAAAACAAAAACCAACTAAAGTGAAATCCATAATAGTATATTCAATGAAAACTTATGCATGTGATCAAGGAGTGATGCAATAAAATGAGAATTATTTTATCGGAAAGAAACATGCCACTGTATTATATTAATTAAAAGTGGAAGATACAACCAAAAAACCTTGACATTGCCAGGTTCCCTTTCAATGGCCATTTTCTCCAACACACACACTTGCTCCAAACTTGCATGGAGAATATCCACAATAACTTGATGGACTGAAATGAAGACCTCAAACATCAACTGAAGTAGAATTCCTCACACAATTCTTAGCCTATTCCTTTATTAACCTCAATTTCTTTCTTAACCTTTTCCATGAGAAATCCATCCTTATATATGAGAAAGAGAGATGGTTAAAGATATTAGGATGATCCCACAAAATCAGAGAAGCGAGTAGGATCCCAACCATATGGATGCCACCTCATATTTTAGAAGATCCCATTCTAGAAATTCTGTGAACCTCGACCTTTTCTTATTCTTTCAGCATATCCACACCCTGGTTATAGGAAAACCTGGGGAAACATCACAAACTAGTTAAGCATAGAATGTGGTGATCAAGCATCGCCGCATCCTGCATATAGTGCAGCTTGCAACTATCTTCTTTAATAGGGTTTTTAGAAGAGAAAACCAGTCACTTTCCTCATGAAGAAATGTTCTTTTCGAATCATGAACACATGTTGTAAAAGGATCACTGGAGTGAACAAAATAATGTGTAACAAAATGCCTCCCAAAGTATGAGGCTGAAACTTGTGACAACCAAAATAATTTTTAGAATGTGTGTGGTCAGAGACAAGGAGCACAACAATTAGGAACCTGCAAACGATCAAGAATATTCATAATATCATACCATTTATGAGGTATGAATTCCCATGCTCAGACTACAAGTGATTTAAATAATAAACGTTAGTCATGGTCACCAATCATACACTATGGATCCATGTCATCAAGATTTTTCATAGCCACTAGGAATACACTGTGGATCTATGCTCTAGAAAATTCAAATTCGTACATAGCCACAAGACATACAAAGTGGATCTATGTGTCAATACAAATCATAAATACTCCATCGCAACTTGGACCAAAATTATGAGATCCGGGGTCTTCAATCCTTTCATCCATAAGTACAAATCTAGCCATGCGATTACAGGTGCAGAAGTCGAACATGGTAGAAACCACTTGATTACCGGCCATTGATGAAAACTGTTAACAACCATGAGGGAAATCACCATTGATGTCAATGACTCCTAAGGTACCTTAATACAATCCAACAAATGTGAATAAATGAGATGAAGTCAAACACTCAATGAAATCTTTTGATTAGAGGTCAATGATGTGAACCCACTATCGAAAGCAAAGAAACCTTCCATTGAGGCATGCAGGCTCTAAGGTAATAAATGATTTCTAAGTATTGTTCCTGGATAATGAGCTGAAGTCAACAAGACCAGACTCTTCACAGGAGGGCCTTGATGTATCTCTCATCAATGAAACAAAATAATAGATGAGGTAGATCAAAGTACAAAAGCGATTTGAAACTGACATGGGGAAGGTCAACATGGTAAGAATTTATAATTGCAGATGGTTGAGTCGATAAAGGGCTTGTTTAGGGTTGGAATTCTCTTGAACATATGAACGAAACGACAATGGTCTTGGCAGAATTGACTCAAGGACGACCCGGTATATGAACTTGCAGAAGACCAAACGAGAGACAAATGGATTTCCCAACCTGGATACAATGATGAAGGGGGTGTCATGCTCAAGAGAGACTATTACTGCCACTAACACAAATACAGAGACACATTTCTTTCCCAAATTTCCCCCCACCATTTATGGCGAGTGCCTCTTTATTTTTACGCAAGATTGAGGAGGATAAAATATGCTTGTTAATGTAATATCATCCTTCAGATGAGTCCCTCAGAGTATGTTTAACGAACCTTAACAAGGAGTGGTTCAGTTCCATATAGGTATTTTGATGTTTGTTTAATGAGTCCAAAGAGAGAAAGCTCAGGGTTTTTTCATGTTTAGAGAGTTTGAAAAACACTTAAAGAGAACCCTCTCAGTTCTTTTTTCATAAATTAGTTTGATGAGACTAAAAGAGTGATAAACTACTGCCCATAAAATGTTTTCTTCAAATACTTTTATGAGTGTGAAAAGAACAAGGTCGCTCGACAATCTTTTGTTTTTACGAAGCATGAAAAGAGCTTAAAGGACACTCCATGGGTGTCGTTTTTTGTGTTACAATCACGAGTATGAAAAAAACAACAAAAGTATACTCAGTTTTTTTCTCATTGATTTACGAGCATGAGAAGGAACAAAACCTAAGTTGGAGATTTTTTCTGAAAAACCCTAAAAGGAGTTGTACATGCGACAAATGTAAAAACAAAACAAAAAGTGTATTCGTGTTCCATCATTCACACTCCTATATCTTCACCTATGAAAAATCAAATACTTTCAATGTCGTTAGGACTTTAGGGTTTAGGTGAAATGGATAAAATAATATAAAATATGAATGGAAAAGTGAAAAAATTAATAAATATGGGTAAAAACTTATTTTTACCATTCCATTGTTATTTCAAAACTTGCCCAAAACTTGCCCCGAAACCCCCGTTTCAACTCAAAATTTCACTATGGATTGCGAGAGGCATGATCAATCATTTGGAAATCGGTCTCCACTAAATAGGTAATCTTCTCATCCTCTTCATTTTCCATGGATTAATTGTTTATTTCGTTGATTAAAAGTATGTTTTTTGGGATGAATTCATGAGGGTATTTGCACACAGAGGTCGTCGCAGGTGCCTTATATTGTGCCCTGTGGTGATCTAAGGTCTCCGCAAGTGGCCCTATGGATTCCCTATGGTGATTACACACTATGTGGATGCGTTCACCTATGTCGTGCGCAACTCAAAAATTTCTTATGGATGTTTTTCCAATAAAAACTTCCAGGGAGGTAAAATAAAGATGATAACTTCTCCTTGTGGCTCCAATGTAGGTTTTTGAGGGTCAGAATGTTGGCGTGAAGGGAGAGATAACATAAATACAATGATTACTTCATCGGGAATGACCCGTGAATAGTTAATTCCCTATAGTAGTGTGGGTTGTTGAAGTTCTTTAAGATTCATGGCATGAGAGCCCAATTGTGGTTGCTTGAATATTTATTCCACATGTGGGATGTGTATCAATAGGTATTCCATGTGGAGGCCCACATACTCAGTCTAGATATTGAGGATATGTATTTTTGATGTGGTTTTCTTTCCATGGGTCTTGTGTGATATTGACAAGTAGCAGGGGTGGTGGTTTTCCGATGAATGAGTACATTTGGAAATACTATGTACCAGAGGCTGAGAGACGTAGAGGCAAGGTCGCTATTAGGGATGTTCGAGAATTACCCTTACTGACCATCCTTTTCACCATATCACATATGGTAGAGAGTGCATCTCCTTATATGGCTCTTCAAAGCTAGTTCCAGTATGCAGTGGAGTGCATGGAGCCCCATGTCTTTAACTAGTGTGACGGGCTCCTCAGGAGCATTAAGAAATAATTGACTAAGTGTAGGAAAGATGAAATGAAACAATTCAAATACGGGTCAATTTTGGTGTCTTTTTTCCCAGAGAGGGTTCCACACTTGCGCCTGCAGGTAGAGTGGGGCATACCGGCCCCACAAGATCCCAGAATGAAGAGATGGTGTGACCTCATGGCTCGGCACGTGACTGGTCATATCATCAAATATAATGATGTTTTCTTTGATTGGTTGAGGCCCTAGCTGCTTATGGTATATGACTATACATACATCAGCTTGGACTTCAGAGGTGACCCTGACTTGGTTCTTCTGGAAGTTTCTCAATGGGGGAACTTAGGTAAGAAACACATTTTATTTTTATAATGTTTTTGTAGATTTTTTGAAATATGAAATGTTTTTATGTTCTTAATCTGATGAATAATCAAAAACTCCTTGATAATACAGACGTGGGACCTCACCGTCCTCTAGGTACATCGCCCATCCATAGGCAAGGGGAGAGAGTTGAGGTCACAGGATTGGTTGTTGCTGACTATGAGGCTATAGAGAAAAACTTGGAGGTGTTGACATTGGATGTCCTAGATATCTCTATTAATGAGATCCCGAGACATTACCAACACCATACAGTGGGTGTATCTGGTTCTATCAGTCAACTTCTCCCTAAAGTAGAACAGGTAGTCGTGTGTTATCATGATCAACATCCTTGATGCTATTTTTGTATATGAAGCTATGTGCTTCACATTTTTTATATTTTGGTCTTCAGACAAAATTTTTTTTTGTAAAAATTTTATCATTATATATACATCAGGATCCTATCGACTTACTTACTTTATATACAAAATGTGATTGGATTTATAAGTGTCTCAAATTTATGTCTAACACATAATTAGTTAATGCATCAATTAATGTATTTAGACATCTAGGAATGTGTTGATATTCAATGTAATCAAAATGACATTCCAAGAGGTGGATTAATAAATATACCCTTAACAAAGTAGAACTTCGGATAGCATAGACATTACTCAATTGTAG
>JZKD02S1749177.1:27611-37638 GCA_000966675.3 Picea glauca | reverse complement strand
ATCTAGGAATGTGTTGATATTCAATGTAATCAAAATGACATTCCAAGAGGTGGATTAATAAATATACCCTTAACAAAGTAGAACTTCGGATAGCATAGACATTACTCAATTGTAGTACTACTAACTACGAATCAATCGTACAAAAAGATAACGAATTCCAAGTGAAATAGTGTTAGTAAACAATTCTATGATTGCACTATATTCCGCGATATTGTTAGTTGCACGACCGATGAAAACACGGTGTAGAATGATTAATTCATTCATAGGTGCATAGATTTCCCAAGCAACAGATGCTAAGTTTTGAGTACTATGACTAGTGCCATCGACGAAGCCAATATAGGGTAGCGAAGACACCAACATCTGGAAACCAATCACAATGCAAGGTAAGCAGTTGGGGGTCAAAACCAAACAACGAAAAAGTACACAAAAGTAGCAGACAAGAGTATGATACAATAAAAATACAAGCACTCATGCAAAAATGACTTAAGCATAGTACTTCTTCAAGTAAATCCCATTTCTAGGTTCACTTAAAGGAATTCCATCATAATCTACTAAATCATAGGCTCTCTTCTCCAACATTCATTTGACAATATAAGGACCTTGCCACATAGCTTCGAATTTTCTGGCCCCTAGTAAATCACGATCTTGTTCGTAGAGGAGAACTAGACAACCTTCAAATAAAACAGGTGGCTTGACATGTTTTTCATATTGGGATTTGACATGCTTTTTCTGAGTTTCAATAACCAGGGCGACATTACGACAGGTTTCATCTAATTGCATAAAGTACAATAGACGTTCCTCTTCAGCAGAGGTGTTTGGGAGAAGTTCAATGACTAGTTTCAAAGATGGTATCTCACATTCAATTGACAAAACAACTTTGATACCATAAACTAATTGAAAAGGTGTGAACCCATTGGCAGACTTGATGGATGTCCTATAGGCCCATAATGTTGAAAACAACATCGTGTACCAACTTGTTTTATGAATTCCTAACATCCCTCGAAGCATAGTAATAAGAACTTTATTTATCACTTCAACTTGGCCATTGGGTTGTGTATAATAGGGGGTTGAGTTTCCATGTTGAAGACCCAACCTTTTAGTAAGCTCGAACATCATGAAATTTCTAAAATGAGTACCATGATTAGTAACAATTTCTTGGGGTACATTGAACTGAGTAATGATGTGATTGAATATGAGAAAAGTTGCAGTTTTCCCTGTGTTATCAAATGTAGGCATTGCCTCGTTCCATTTAGTGAAATAATAAGCCGCTACAATGATGTATCCATGCCCCTCGATGGAGTGAGGGTTAGATGTCATGAAGTCAATGCCCCATTTTGCGAAGGTACCAATGGAAACTACAGGGTGTAAAGGAGCGGTATGAGATATTATCTTATTATTATACATTTGGCAAGCATGGAATTTCTAGACGTCAATGATACAATCTTTAAACAAAGAGGGCCATAAGTATCCTGTAAGATCTTTTGGGCAATGTCATACCCATACATATGGCTGCCACATGCTCTAGAGTGGCATTCATTCAAAGATTTCTCAGTCTCATCATAAGTGAGACATCATCAGAAAATAGAGTCAACACCATGATGATAAAGAGTGTCACCGAGAATTATGTATTTATGGGCTTGATACCATATACGACGACGGTCCGTGCTAGAAAGGTTAGGCCAGAAAGTTTGAGTATGGAGATAAATGATAATATATCCATACAAAAGGTCATCAGAATTGATCAGAAAAAGTGATTCATCAGGTAAATAATACTCTGTCACATTTGTTGTCTCAGTTGAGGGAAGGTTACATATCAATTCAGCAAAAGCCAAAGATTTCTTAGACTTAGCACGTTCAAATTCTAAGTCAAACTCCTGGAGAATCACTATCCAATTGGAGTACTTTACCCCCAACAATTGTTGAGTGAGGATGTGTTGCATGGGGTTGCAATCGGAAGTAACAGTGGTCTTACGTAATAAGATATAATGACAAAAATATTGGACAACTTGAACAATTTCCAAGGCTAGATTCTCCACATGTATGTATTTGGCTTCGGTGGTTGTGAGACTCTGACTCAAAGAGTGAATTACATGTTCACCGTGAGAATCATCTTCTTGGACTAAAACCATGGAAATGGTAGAGTCTGAAGCAACGAGGTGGAGGAAATAATCTCGACTATAATCTGGCGGGAAAAGCAGTGGTTTACAGGTTAAGGTAAGTTTCAAATCTTCAAAGACTTTGTTGGCAGTATCGTCCCATACAAACTCATAACTGTTTTTCAATAGTCAATTAAATCCTTGTGTTAACTCGGCATAATTTGGAATGAATCAACACAAAAGGTTTGCCTTCCCTTGCAAACTTTGAAGCTGGCGTAGTGTGGAAGGAGGAGGTAAATTAAGGATAGCCTCAACCTTCAAAGGGTCTACGCTAATTCCATGTAGTGACACAATAAAACCCAAAAGTCAGCCAAACTCCACACAAAAAACACATTTGTGTGGGGTCAAACGTATACGATAGAAACAACAACGAAGGAAAATGGCTTGGAGATGTGCCAGGTTATCTTGGTGATGCATGGAATGAACCGATAGATCATCAAGATATGGTTGTACGATGTGCTTGATATCATGAAAAGAATAAGACATGGTGCACTGCAAATTTGCACCAACATTATTCAAACCAAAAGGCAGTTACCGGTAGGCAAATGTACCCCAAGGACAAATGAAATCAGTTTTGTGTTGATCCGTGGGAAAAATATTAATCTAATTATAGCTGGAGCAACCATCCATTAAGGAGTATATTTCTCTCTCATCATAATCGTCGATGATCTGGTCGACGAAGGGGGTTGGATAATTGTCCTTAGGACAAGCTTTATTGATATCCATATAATCTACACATACATGGATCGTGCCTTGTTTCTTATTTGCCAAAACCAGATTGGATACCCAATCGTTTAAAGCCATAGGATAGATAAAGCCATCCTTAAGAAGTTTTTCAACTTCGAGTTTGATAGCAACGACTTTACGAGGGTGGATCAGGCGAAGTCTCTGTTGAATGAATTTAGTGTTTGGGTAGGTCTTAATTTTGTGCACAATGATATCGAGGTCAATACCTGGAATCTCTTCGTAGCTCCAAGAGAAAATGTCACAAAATTCTTGAAAAATGGCTTTATAAGTGACGACCTCATCAACGGAACATGAGGCTCCGATGTGAACATTTTTTATGACTCTAGGTTTAATGGATATGTCAAGAGGAACGGTGGGTGAAATGTTATTGAGGTTCCCTTCATATAACACATCGTGTGTTGACTTGAGAACAAAGGAAATGAAAACAACGTTCGACGAAGTCGAAATCCATTGGTAACTCTATATGGTGTGTTTTTCTAGGATGATAATGGAATGATGATGTCCATCGTCCCATGGGGTGTCTTCCATGGACATCACTAGCATGATCATCTCATCGGTAGGAAAGATTAGATGAAACGGATCAGGATATGAATCACAAAGAGGGGGAGTGGAAGGGGTTGCTAATTGAATGGCTTGATAAGTGGATTCAACTGGAATTAAGGTAATTTTTTCACTATAGTGAAGATAATCATCAGGATCAGGTAATATATACGGGTCATGAGACGCGGGGATTTCAGGAACAGAGGTGGAAATCATGTTTATTGAGGCAAAAAAAGGAGGTAGAATATCGGGTGGTGGGATTGGGAATGTCACCATAAAAGTTGAATCTTTTAGAAGGCCCATACTGACATTCTCATACCCAGGAGGTGTCTTTGATATGAAGGGTACATTTCTAGTACGTGAATCGGAATTAAAAAAGGCCAGTTGGTCGACATTGACGAATTTCCTTGGTGTGGGAAACATAACACACAGAAAAGGGTAGACACAATTGTAGCATGGAATCAATCCAGCTATGACNATCTAGGAATGTGTTGATATTCAATGTAATCAAAATGACATTCCAAGAGGTGGATTAATAAATATACCCTTAACAAAGTAGAACTTCGGATAGCATAGACATTACTCAATTGTAGTACTACTAACTACGAATCAATCGTACAAAAAGATAACGAATTCCAAGTGAAATAGTGTTAGTAAACAATTCTATGATTGCACTATATTCCGCGATATTGTTAGTTGCACGACCGATGAAAACACGGTGTAGAATGATTAATTCATTCATAGGTGCATAGATTTCCCAAGCAACAGATGCTAAGTTTTGAGTACTATGACTAGTGCCATCGACGAAGCCAATATAGGGTAGCGAAGACACCAACATCTGGAAACCAATCACAATGCAAGGTAAGCAGTTGGGGGTCAAAACCAAACAACGAAAAAGTACACAAAAGTAGCAGACAAGAGTATGATACAATAAAAATACAAGCACTCATGCAAAAATGACTTAAGCATAGTACTTCTTCAAGTAAATCCCATTTCTAGGTTCACTTAAAGGAATTCCATCATAATCTACTAAATCATAGGCTCTCTTCTCCAACATTCATTTGACAATATAAGGACCTTGCCACATAGCTTCGAATTTTCTGGCCCCTAGTAAATCACGATCTTGTTCGTAGAGGAGAACTAGACAACCTTCAAATAAAACACGTGGCTTGACATGTTTTTCATATTGGGATTTGACATGCTTTTTCTGAGTTTCAATAACCAGGGCGACATTACGACGGGTTTCATCTAATTGCATAAAGTACAATAGATGTTCCTCTTCAGCAGAGGTGTTTGGGAGAAGTTCAATGACTAGTTTCAAAGATGGTATCTCACATTCAATTGACAAAAAAACTTTGATACCATAAACTAATTGAAAAGGTGTGAACCCATTGGCAGACTTGACGGATGTCCTGTAGGACCATAATGTTGAAAACAACATCGTGTACCAACTTGTTTTATGAATTCCTAACATCCCTCGAAGCATAGTAATAAGAACTTTATTTATCACTTCAACTTGGCCATTGGATTGTGTATAATAGGGGGTTGAGTTTCCATGTTGAAGACCCAACCTTTTAGTAAGCTCGAACATCATGAAATTTCTAAAATGAGTACCATGATTAGTAACGATTTCTTGGGGTACATTGAACTGAGTAATGATGTGATTGAATATGAGCAAAGTTGCAGTTTTCCCTGTGTTATCGAATGTAGGCATTGCCTCGTTCCATTTAGTGAAATAATAAGTCGCTACAATGATGTATCCATGCCCCCCGATGGAGTGAGGGTTAGATTTCATGAAGTCAATGCCCCATTTTGCGAAGGTACCAATGGAAACTACAGGGTGTAAAGGAGCGGTATGAGATATTATCTTATTATTATACATTTGGCAAGCATGGAATTTCTAGACATCAATGATACAATCTTTAAACAAAGAGGGCCATAAGTATCCTGTAAGATCTTTTGGGCAATGTCATACCCATACATATGGCTGCCACATGCTCCAGAGTGGCATTCATTCAAAGATTTCTCAGTCTCATCATAAGTGAGACATCATCAGAAAATAGAGTCAACACCATGATGATAAAGAGTGTCACCGAGAATTATCTATTTATGGGCTTGATACCATATACGACGACGGTCCGTGCTAGAAAGGTTAGGCTGGAAAGTTTGAGTATGGAGATAAATGATAATATCTCCATACAAAAGGTCATCAGAATTGATCAGAAAAAGGGATTCATCAGGTAAATAATACTCTGTCACATTTGTTGTCTCAGTTGAGGGAAGGTCACATATCAATTCAGCAAAAGCCAAAGATTTCTTAGACTTAGCACGTTCAAATTCTAAGTCAAACTCCTGGAGAATCACTATCCAATTGGAGTACTTTACCCCCAACAATTGTCGAGTGAGGATGTGTTGCATGGGGTTGCAATCGGAAGTAACAGTGGTCTTACGTAATAAGATATAATGACAAAAATATTGGACAACTTGAACAATTGCCAAGGCTAGATTCTCCACATGTATGTATTTGGCTTCGGTGGTTGTGAGACTCTGACTCAAAGAGTGAATTACATGTTCATCGTGAGAATCATCTTCTTGGAATAAAACCATGGAAATGGTAGAGTCTGAAGCAGCGAGGTGGAGGAAATAATCTCGACTATAATCTGGCGGGAAAAGTAGTGGTTTACAGGTTAAGGTAAGTTTCAAAGCTTCAAAGACTTTGTTGGCAGTATCGTCCCATACAAACTCGTAACTGTTTTTCAATAGTCAAGTAAATCCTTGTGTTAACTCGGCATAATTTGGAATGAATCAACACAAAAGGTTTGCCTTCCCTTGCAAACTTTGAAGCTGGCGTAGTGTGGAAGGAGGAGGTAAATTAACGATAGCCTCAACCTTCAAAGGGTCTATGCTAATTCCATGTAGTGACACAATAAAACCCAAAATTTGGCCAAACTCCACACAAAAAACACATTTGTGTGGGGTCAAACGTATACGATAGAAACAACAGCGAAGGAAAATGGCTTGGAGGTGTGCCAGGTTATCTTGGTGATGCATGGAATGAATCGATAGATCATCAATATATGGTTGTACAATGTGCTTGATATCATGAAAAGAATAAGACATGGTGCACTGCAAATTTTCACCAACATTCTTCAAACCAAAAGGCAGTTACCGGTAGGCAAATGTACCCTAAGGACAAATGAAATCAGTTTTGTGTTGATCCGTGGGAAAAATATTAATCTGATTATAGCTGGAGAAACCATCCATTAAGGAGTAGATTTCTCTCTCAGCATAATCGTCGATGATCTGGTCGACGAAGGGGGTTGGATAATTGTCCTTAGGACAAGCTTTATTGATATCCATATAATCTACACATACATGGATCGTGCCTTGTTTCTTATTTGCCAAAACCAGATTGGATACCCAATCGTTTAAAGCCATAGGATAGATAAAGCCATCCTTAAGAAGTTTTTCAACTTCGAGTTTGATAGCAACGACTTTACGAGGGTGGATCAGGCGAAGTCTCTGTTGAATGAATTTAGTGTTTGGGTAGGTCTTAATTTTGTGCACAATGATATCGAGGTCAATACCTGGAATCTCTTCGTAGCTCCAAGAGAAAATGTCACAAAATTCTTGAAAAATGGCTTTATAAGTGACGACCTCATCAACGGAACATGAGGCTCCGATGTGAACATTTTTTATGACTCTAGGTTTAATGGATATGTCAAGAGGAACGGTGGGTGAAATGTTATTGAGGTTCCCTTCATATAACACATCGTGTGTTGACTTGAGAACAAAGGAAATGAAAACAACGTTCGACGAAGTCGAAATCCATTGGTAACTCTATATGGTGTGTTTTTCTAGGATGATAATGGAATGATGATGTCCATCGTCCCATGGGGTGTCTTCCATGGACATCACTAGCATGATCATCTCATCGGTAGGAAAGATTAGATGAAACGGATCAGGATATGAATCACAAAGAGGGGGAGTGGAAGGGGTTGCTAATTGAATGGCTTGATAAGTGGATTCAACTGGAATTAAGGTAATTTTTTCACTATAGTGAAGATAATCATCAGGATCAGGTAATATATACGGGTCATGAGACGCGGGGATTTCAGGAACAGAGGTGGAAATCATGTTTATTGAGGCAAAAAAAGGAGGTAGAATATCGGGTGGTGGGATTGGGAATGTCACCATAAAAGTTGAATCTTTTAGAAGGCCCATACTGACATTCTCATACCCAGGAGGTGTCTTTGATATGAAGGGTACATTTCTAGTACGTGAATCGGAATTAAAAAAGGCCAGTTGGTCGACATTGACGAATTTCCTTGGTGTGGGAAACATAACACACAGAAAAGGGTAGACACAATTGTAGCATGGAATCAATCCAGCTATGACCAAGTAAGAGGTTATAATCAAGAGACACATCAAATACCTCAACTTCGAAATTGATCGATTCTCCTTCCAACGTAATAGGCAACGAGGGAAGAACACCGTAGGGTTTAAAACCAGAACCATTGAAGGCCTTAAGTGTATTGTGTGATTCACTGAGGGGAGGAGAGCCAATGGATTTCCAACAGGTAACAAACATAATGCACGTCGAGGTGCCCTCGTCAATAAAGGTTCTACAGATATTCTTGTTCTCTACAACAACTTGGATCTGAAATGCTAACTGAGGAGGTAGCCTTGGAATGTGATATTTCAAGTCAAATATTATCAAATTCGTATCTGTGGGATCAATTCCACCAATGGCCTTTAATAGTGACTTCCATTGAGCGGGACAACTTTGAAGGACTTCGAGAGCCGACATGGAAGAGGGTGCTTGCACAAGGTCTTCTACAATACTGTAGTTTTGAGCAGCACACACATGAGGATTAAAAGGATATTTCTGAACAACGCCCTTTAGAGGAGGGTAGAGAACTGTATTTAGACCCAATCGTTCGAGATGAAAAGGATCATTGGGAGGTGAAGTTGAGGGAGGTGGTTGAACCAATGGAGGTGGCAAATCGTCAACGTTCTCCTTTGAGGGAAAATAATATTTGGCCCGAGTTTTGATTGCAACGTCGTTATTTTTAGACTCACCAATACACATAAGGACATACGAAGTGGTGGAAGGAGAGGGTTGGTCATGAATGACCAATTGGGCCTGTTGTTGAGAAGGGAAAGGTTGGGACAAAAAAACAGGTGTGGGAGGCTTCTCGGTCCCTTGAAGGAACTTAGTGAACTTGACACATCTTGGAAAATATTTTGTGTAGTGATCATCACCACAGATAAGGCATGGATATCGAGGTTTACACTTATCCTTATCATCAACAGGTTGTGTTTTGAATTTTTAGGATTGCGGGTTATTATTTTTATCCTACTTGTTCTTACCCTTTCATTTTTTAGATTTTTTTTTTCAACATGGGTAGATTGAACTGAACTAACCTCAGAAGTTTTGCCAGTGGAAGGAGTACGAGTCAGAGCTCTTTGAACATTAGAAGCAACATATTTGGTATTGGTGTGAATGGTCGATGTGGATTTAGTGTCAGCATGGAAATTTCTAGTCACACCATTAGCATCATGAGAAGTTGTTGGGGTTGTTGAGGTAGTGGTGGTAGAAGGGCAAGGAGCATTAAAGATCAAGTCGTAAAGAGTGCCCATTTGCGAATAAATGATATCTAGGTACTAAGCATGACTAATCACCTTCTCTTTAGTGACAAATCCACCCATGGAAATATCAAGGGTGATTTTACTGATGAATGATTTGGTGAACCACTCAACCAATAACTGATCGGGAAGGTTGATTTTGATCAAGCGTCTTCTCTGCCTCCACTCATGAATTTGATCGGAATTATGAGTGGTAGAATATTGCTTAAAGGAACTCAAAATCTCAGATCTTGTCTCGTAGAGAATTCACAATTGGTAATGTGTGAGGAAATCCATGGCTAGGGTATTAAAGTCATTAAAGAAACTTCACGGTAATTATATGTACCACTCTGTTGCCGAAACTATGAGAGTCTGATGGAAGAGTCGTAACCGAATGGATTCATCCATCAATGAGTTGGACGAACACCAAAGGTGAAAATTCATAACATGATTGTTTGGGTATTCTCTCGGTCGACCGTTAAACTTGGGAATGTCAAATGGTAATTTGGCTGGTATGACAATCCAATGGGGAGAATGTAAGATGGGATCATTCAATATCCTAGACAAGTTGAGTAAATCCAAAGTGGTGAGAAAAGGCAACTGCATATTCACTTGAGGATATTGGTGACTTTGGGGAGGAAGTCACATTGGTATACCAGTAGCACCGTAAGCAGTTTGCATGTAACTGGAGAGTCCTGAAAGATTACATGATGGAGTATTTGGAGGCATGTAGCCCATAGGGTTAGGTTGATTAGAGATGTTCCCTTTAAAACAGACACTAGAGTGAATGTTTGAACCCTAAGTGCAATTCAAAGAACTTGGATATGGCTGGACCGAGTTAGGGGGTACAAAAGAGTAAACTTGAGGATGTTTCCCCCTAGATGATTGTGGATTTCCTTGGGCAAGAAGGTTCCAAATTTGGGCTAGTGATCCTGGTGTGTTATGTCCATACAGTG
>JZKD02S1749155.1:70291-83054 GCA_000966675.3 Picea glauca | reverse complement strand
GTTTTTATTTTTATTTTTATGTTTTAATTTATTTGTTTTTGTTTTAATTTTATTTGTTTTACGTTTTAATTTTTATTTGTTTTAATTATTTTATTGCTTTATTTTTACGTGTTTTATCTTATATGTATTTTTATTTGTTGTTTCATTTTTACTTAATTTTTGTTTTAAGTTTTAATTTTTATTTGTTTAGTTTATTAATTTTGAATTGTTTTATTAATTTTTTTGAATTGTTTTTTATTATTTGTTTTAATAATGTTTTGTATTAAACTAGTGTTTATTTAATTTTTAATTTTAATTTGTTATTAACATTATTCAAAATTAATTATTTAAAAATAATTATTTAAAAATAATTATTTATTAATTATTTTAACTTGTTATTAAAACTATTATTATTACACTACCTTAACTATTAATCTAAATATACTAACCTAATTACTAATTACTAACAATTTTAACCTAACTAATTAATTCTAATTATTAATTATCCTAAGGTTATCTAACTTTGTTTATACGGGGATGAGTGGTGGGTGAGATGTGGTCAATGAGATAAATGGACAGGGGAGTGAGTGGCGCAACAATGAATGAAGTATTGGGTAAAATGGATGGAGGGGCAAAGTCATCCAAGGAAACCAGGCAAGGCAAGAGCCTTTTTGGAAATAATTTACAACATGGAATATTACTTTCAACCCAAAATCATTGAAGAATGAATATCAATCAACACAAAGAATTACCCTATAAAATTTTGGACCCTAACACCTAGTCTGCCATTTCTCCAAGTGGGTACTACAACATCCGGTAAGATATCCACCAGTCCATTGTCTCAGAAAATTTCTTTGAAAAAATATGCCAACTGATCCAACTGAGTAACATCCCCCCAGATCTCACCTTCACACAAAGTAAAATTAAAATCCCCAGCCACTACCAGATTTTTAAAAGAGAGTAACCCCCTAACCAATACCTTTTCCCAGAATGCCTTTCTGTCAGTGCATTTATAAATGAACCCCTATTGGTTAGAGTAACGCCCTAACCAATATACATTTATAAAGGAAATCTACTGCTTTAACTCAAAGCTTGTACCTATCAACAGTAAACCACCATATAAAATGTAAGATGTGAGATCCAATTTGGATGGGTCCCAAGTGTTGGCAGTAGGCTGAAATGGGAAAGAAGGCGTGCATGAAGAAGAACGACAGTTGGAAGAGAAATCGTGGGAAAGAAAGCGTGCAGGAGGAAAGCGACAACTAGCAAGAAGCACAACACACGTGCATGCAAGAAGGAGGTGACAACCGGAATGAAGCAGCGAATGCATGCGGAGAAGGAAGACCTAATGATATAAGATTTAGGGTTTTGGGTAAGAGTTTTTTGTGTAAACGGCTGAAGAGCTCGATAGATATAAAATATAGGCAAGCAGGTATCAAAAAGAGGTTCGTCATTCAAGAGTTTAGAGATTCAAAAGTTCAAAGAGAGTGTGAAGGTTGAGCTTCCATTGTATGTGACATTCGATAAGAGAACTACTTGTAATGAGAGAGCTAAGAAGGAGGTGGATCTCAAGGATCAGATCACAGGCTGGGGAGCCTAGTGCGATCTAGTTCTCCTCACAGAGATCTTGCCGATCCAAGAAGAATTGTAAGCACGGCACGCAGGAATTGCAGAACTATCATAATAAGAGAGCCAATAGCCAAATCTTTGTGGACGTAGCCCGAGAGGGGGTGAACCACGGTAATACCTGTGTGATGTGATGAATGCATGTGTATCTCTGTTTATTGTTGTTATTCAAATACTAGATGCGATGAATGAATGAAGTATTATACTGTTTAGTTCATTTCTGTTGCACTGTTTAATTTCGAAGGTAAGATAACAGTACCTTGTAATGCAATTAATAAGTAGTGGCTCATAATGCAAACCCTCTATATCCTACTCAATCCTAGGCTGTAAACACCTAAGTCTTACAACCACCCATAAAAGTTATCTTGGGTGAGACTGCGCAATGCATTATGTGTGCTTCGTTGCCTTCTGGTTCACTAGAAGGGTTGATAGTTTTAGGCTTTGTTGGTACCCTGAAAGATACGAACCCCGGGTTAGTAGCATAGAGTTGTATGGTAGGTTAAAGAACCAACAAATGGTTTCGTTGCCATTGTAAGAGGAAAAAGAAAGGACCGATTAGATGGGATAGTATACATGTGGAAAAAAATAAGCGAAACTAGAAGATCGCTGAGTCACTACAAGGGAATTTTGCAACCGTGGAACCCCACGAAAGAAGAAATCGAAGGCTGGTTGAGAACTAAAGAGATAGAGTTTGCCCAGAAAGATAATAGAAACTCTAGCTTGACGCCTCACAAATATTTGGATAGATACGTGTTTACGGATTTACACGAAGTCTTTGGATAGATACGTGTTTATGGACCCCAATACAGATTAACCAGTTACAACAGGTGAACAACAAATTCACCCGTGCAATCGACTTTTGGATTGATAGTATTGTGGCAAGATTTATCATAGAATTTCCAGTTGACACAACGAATTCATACAACGCGACAGAGCAGGAATTTCTACGCGGACCTCATGGAAGGTACATATGATCACTATATACTTCGATTAAAATATTGCTATATAACAAAGGTGTAATGATGATGGAAGCAACCAGCTAAACTTCCCTGCGTGCATGGGGGAAGGGGGGAAGCATTGACAGAGGGGAGGATAAATGGCTGAAAGAGAGGATAAAGGCAAGAAGAAGGAGGAATTCTTGGACCCGATCTTGATGGATGACGACCAACTTAAGTGGATCTTGGTGTCACCTAGAATGACACGTAGCGGAGTACCCTACCAATATAAGGTGAATACCAAGAAAAGAGCTGTAGCCGAGAGGGAGGGCTTGGCAAATGATGAAGATGAGGTAGAGGATCTCCGGGCTGTGGAGCAGATTGAGGAAATCCTGTACGCAACCTATGAGAGAAAAACAAGAGGCCCAAGAACAGGAGGAGAAGATAACCATCCTTTCCATATTAATGTCAGTGTGGAACCCATAAACCCATGTGCAACTAATACAACAAAGAGAACATCACCATTTAGACAACCAAAGTTCGGAGGAAGTCCGAGAGCAAGAATAACATCTACCACAAGAGAAACAACTGGAGGAACCAGTTCAGGAAGTATGTGTCAAGTATCTACACCGCGCGACGGAGGTAGCAATTCAATATTTAGAATGACAGGACATGACCCCATGACCAGATTACCAAAATTCTGAGGAGAAGCAGCAGAAGACCCGGAGAAGCATTTGTTCATTTGTGCAAAGATATGGGAGGAAAAACAGATCACAGATGGAGATACCAAACTTCCGCAACTAGCAATCATGCTAAGAGACCACGCACTAGACTGGTACATGAGTCTAGACACAAACAATGCTCCTAGGATGACGAGGACACTAGAAAATATCAATAAGCTACTGATTAATGAGTTCCATAAGCCAAGTTCAGAGGATCAGTACATGAATGAAATGATTGAGATTCGACAGAAGGTAGGAGAGTCTGTATGGGAGATTGACCAAATATTTAAGCGATTGAAGGGAAAGTTAAAATACCTTATGACCGAGATGTAGCACCGACATCTGTTTGTAAACTCACTACTCCCACATCTGAAATACCCCTTACGCCAACAGAATTTTCAGACGCTGGCTGAGGCGCTACAAGAAGCCTTGCAGCTAGAAGAGAACCGATACTACCAGACGAACCCAATCATTGAAGAATTGAAGGAGGATTTGAAGAACCTCACATTTCAGTTAAATCAGAACAAGAACAAGGACAAACGAGAAGTTGTTTAGTGCACCATATGCAAGACATAAGGACACCACAAGAACGAATGTCCAACATTCGTGCATTATATGGCAACAGGCATGCCAAACCCACTCCCACAGGGAGGACTATGGTGCGAAATATGCAAGAAACCGGGTCACGACCCTTATCACTGCACGATGATGCAGAAATACCAGGCAGTTCTCAAGAATTCTTATTGCACTTTTTGTAAGTCCATAGGCCACGACGACAAAGATTGCAGAACTATGGAGTTGATGCGGGAGAGAACATCGGATGCCTATAGGGTATAGTCCAAAATGATGACTGGGCAAGAAGCACCGCAGTTCAATCAAGCCCCAACTCCATATAATACTGCACAACAACAATACAACATTGCACAACAACCATATAACAATACGCAACCACAGTACAACCCGACGCAACCCCAGTATAATACCACGCAGTACAACCAGGCACCACCATATAACGCGCTGAGAGGGGAAAAAGCAGGCTATCAAGGAATAGKACGAGCTAGAGGAGGCTTTGGACGTGGCAGAGGACCAATCACATGTCACAATTGTTAGCAACTGGGACATTATGCAAGGGAATGCCCACTACCGCCAACAACTTGTATGTACTGTCATGAATCGAATCACGAGACAGAGGAATGTCCGACACTGTTAGTAAAGATCCAAGAAAAAAGGAACCAAAACAATCAGAATGTTCAATGGATTTCAGCCAAAGCAAGGGAGGATGGACGAAATATCAACATAGTCACCTGAGGAGGAACGAAGACAGGAAACGACACAGTCCGACAAGAACCTGTACAAAACCATTGGGTAAGAAAGAATACTGAACCGAGGAAGCACTTCGATGCACCTAAAGAAAATGAGACTTTTAAGGAAGCTAGACAGGAATTTCAGAGGAAGGACACATCATCGACTTCTACTACGCAACAAGCCCATGAAGCCCCAGAATACGAAATGCTGCCATCATTGGATCATACCAAAGGACTGTCACTTAAGGGACAAGTAAGCACTATCCAAGACTTTTTCCAGTCATGCATCAAAACATTAAGTAATCCTTCATCTGTGAAAATATTGCAAAACATCTTAGAGAAATGTAGCAACAAGACAAAACAAAAGCTAGAACCAAAAATTATCAATCACCTACACACAAGGAGAAGAACAAATAGGGAATTCAGATTGAATGCCAACATTGGGGATTTCAATATGGGAGATATCATACTAGACCTGGGATCTGAAGTAAATATACTACCCAAGAAAACATGGCAATGCATGGGGGAACCAATCTTGGAATATTCGAATGTCCAACTGAAACTAGCCAACCAACACAGATTCCTACCAATCGGGAGGCTGAAGGGCATAACGGTAGATCTTGATGGTGTGCGCACCAAAGCAGATTTTGAAGTCATCAAAATAGTAGATGACATAACACCATACCCGACACTACTCGGTCTGGATTGGGCATTTGACAACCAGACCATAATTAATTTGAAGACAAGAAAGATGACATTTCAATCCAGAGATTACAGGGTTATAGCACCATTGGATCCATCAAAAGAGGAAAGGTTCGTAGAACCCACTTTCCTAGACTTAGAGGAAATCGACCAGTTGTACAGGACAACTGCGCGTGAGGAGGATTATGTAAACCCAACTGCATATGGGGTACTCAGTTGGTGTAGTATTACGTCATGCGCTACAGATTCAGACACCGGGTTAGAAAATTGGTAGTAGAGAGTACATGAATTATCCACAAGAAGATGCGCAAGAATAGACTGCACAGTGCAATGGATAGGCACAAAAATCGCACAACCACCCAATTTCCATGGACTTAATGATTTGGAAACATTCTTGACACAATATGAAGATGAAGTATTAGAAAACCAGAGGCTACTAGCACTGGAATTAGCACTTAAGGCCACACCCTCCAGATGGTGGGGCAAACACAAGGAGACCATCACAAACTGGTACCAATGTAAAAGGATACTGTGCATAAGGTTCGGTGCACCACAGAAAAACAACAAACAATAGAAATATGAAGGATTTGGAACACCAGCGAAACACTTGAGTGAGTGCGAAACGCTGTGGAAATTGACACCACCTGAGGAATGGCCTCACCATTTTATTCATACATTAGAAGGCATACCAGTGAACTGGTATACAGAGCAGGAACTTCGCAAAGGAACTACCAGATGGGTAACTTTGCAATGAAACTTTACCACCACTTTCTCACTCGATCATGAGAATCCCAACATAGATGCAGCTTTGAAACGAATCAGAGGAGTCATATTCATTGAGGAGCCAGAAGTAGAACTTATTAACGAAGAGCAACAGTGGAATAAACAGATAGTCAAGGAACTATTGTCATGTTACCAAGTATAGGAGGACATACCAGATGAAGAGAACCCACGTGACATTCAAATTGCATAAGCAGAGGGTGATAGAGACACGAAGGGACCACAAATAGAATCTGAAGTTATTTCCGTGCCAATCAAGGTAAAGAAAGTTAAAATCGGTATAGCGGAACATCCCAAAATGGCCAACATTGGAGACTATTGGGATGACCCAACATTAGAAAGTATCACAGAACTATTGCGCGAATACAACGACTTATTTCCTACAACATTTACAGAGATGAAAGGTATAGCAGGCAAGCTGGGAGAAATGAAAATACCTCTTAGACCCGAAGTGAGACCGATCAGAAAACGACCATATAGACTGAACCCTATATATAAGCAAAAAGTTAAAGAGGATATTGACCGAATGCTTGAACCCGACATAATTGAACTAGTAGAGGAATCAGAGTGGATAAGCCCAATGGTCATACAAGACAAGAAACAAGGAAGAGGGATCAAGATATGCGTCGACTTGAGGAAGTTGAACGATGCATGCCTAAACTACCCATTCCCTACATCGTTCATGGATGAAGTGCTAGAGAATGTGGGGGGACAAAAAGTGTACTCATTCACCAACGGATTCTCAGGTTACCATCAGATTAAGATAACACATGAGGATAGATACAAGACCATATTTGTGACAAAATGGGGATCTTACCAATATACATTCATGCCCTTTGGACTGAAGAATGCGACAACAATATTCTCTAGAGTGGTTATCATAGCTTTCAAAGAATTCATCCACCAGTTTATTTAAGTATATATGGATGATTGGACAGTCTATAGTCTCTTGAAAAACCATGTAGAAGTCACACTTGATGCTAGAGTGATGCAGGCAGTGTCAGATATCATTGAACATAAAGAAATGCATATTTGTAACACCGTTTGGGATACTATTGGGCCATATAGTATGCAAACAAGGGCTATTGGTCGATCCGGAAAAGGTCGTCGTCATCGTCAACTTACCAACACCGAAAACAACTCGTCAGCTACGAGCGACATTAGGACATACATGATACTATCATAAATTTATCAAAGGATATGCACAGATCACAACACCGATGGAAAATCTGCTAAGGAAGGATACAAAGTACCAATGGAACGACGAGTGTCAACTCGGTTTGGATACCCTGAAGGAAAAGATGGTCACTGCACCGATATTAGTATTCCCGGACTAGGGAAAAGCATTCCATGTGCATGTAGATGCATCAGCGATAGCACTGGGAGCTATCTTAGTGCAACAAGGAGCAAGAGACTTGGATCACCGGATAGCATTTGCAAGTAGAAAATTATCCGAGTCAGAACAAAATTATAACACAACAGAAAGAGAAGGCCTAGCTATGGTTTACGCACTTCAGAAGTTCAGACACTACTTACTGGGAAAACATTTTAAGATATTTACAGATCACTCAGCCCTAATGTACTTAGTCAACAAGCTAGTGTTGGGGGGGAGAATCTACCTATGGTTACTATTATTCCAGGAATTTGTCTTTGAAGTAATTGTCAAACCAGGGAAACTAAATGTAGGCCCTGACCACCTATCACGGGTCACCAATGGAGAAGAACCCACAAGCTTAGAAGACAACTTTCCGGATGTACAACTATTCTGGGTACAAATCACCGATGACTACTTCACAGAGATCATCCAGTATTTGAGCACAAGTACCGCACCACAAGAGTATACCACTACGCAGAAGAAGAACCTAGTAGTTTGCGCAATTGACTATCAACTGATCACAGGACATCTATATAAAATGGGTGCAGATAACATTTTACGAAGGTACGTGCTTGAGCACGAACAACCAAGGATCCTATCAGAAGCCCACGAGGGATTGGAAGGAGGAAATTATGCAGGAAAATCTACCGCGCAGGACAACACAAAGCAGTTTTAAGGCATGGAAAGCACTGATGGAACGTCACATTAAACACATCAACTGGAAACGGCCAGAGAAGTGTAATGACAAGTATGAAACTACCGCACATTCATTGAATCCACAGTTATGGTGCAACAATCACATCACGGAGGAAGCGTCTTCGATAAGCTTTAGGACAAGACCCTACAACATGCGAGCATGAAAGCAACTTTTCTATTCGCGAAAGAAGAACATGGAGAGAGAAACGACAGTTCGAACGAACAGAGTGAGATCACAGATCTCTACAGACAACAAACGCTTGACACTCACCACTATGGAACCACCGAAGTCCACTGAACCAGCCTCGACCGCCAGGCTGACTAGAGTTCAAACTAAGTCATGAGTACCGCTGGAAGAAAATGAGAAACAACAACCGGAGATTGTCGACATTGATGAGATCCCATCCCCAGAGATACCACCAGTGAACCCTACACAGATACTGGAAGATATTTAGTAGCCACAACCAGAGGAACTGAAAGAGGATACGCAAGTAAACCGCAGGAACCTCCAAATGAAGAAGCGAAACCTCAATAGGAAGTGTTCCCAGAAAGCACCAAACAAGCCACAGAAGGTAACGACACAACACAGAATCGAGGATCAGAAGGGAAATCCGACGAGCCGCAGGTACCCAGCTTTGATCAACAGACAAAAGAAACTGCGGGAACTACCTCATCTTGGCCAGAATGGATTACAAGGAAACAAACGGGGATTGCTAGAACTTCGTACCAAGCACCACAACAGGACGACATAATTCTGATGCCAAGCTCACCTCGCAAGAAACCGACAATAGAAATTGTGCTACCACGCATACCGGAGGGAGTAAAGGTAGAATCACAATTATTGGGTCAGGTTGGGAAGGTCAAGTATTCCGACCATGATGTCTCAGACAACAATAAGTACCCAGAACTTGCACCTAGAGTGTATATGTAGAACATAGTGGTTAACCAACTTGGATAAACAATCAGTCAGCCACATCAGTGGCCAGTTGGACTGGACCGAACTGGCATTTTAGGACTATTACAACTCTCACACTTTGGCAGAGGCCATTATGCAACTGCATGCGTCAAGAAGTTGTTAGCAGTTATGCCTGGAGGGGATATATGGATGGACAGACCCCGTCCCCATAACAGTGGACCTTATCGCTCAGATAACAACACTACCCAGCCAGGGTATGGACCCCACACTGATTCTGGGTGATAAATCTAAGGAAAAAATGTTAGCAAAGGAAATGAAGAATATATATGGCACTGCGAGGGGAACAAGAGGCATTATAATCAAACGGATCAACAACCCAACAACACAATTGGGTGCAAATATCTTAGCTTGTAATTTTCTAAGGAAATGCCTCAAAGATGAAGTACCAACAAGAGTCATTGTAATTGTATCTTAGTGCGTAGAAGACACCTTCGTGAGATGGGCGCCTTATCTGTTAAACTTATTCCAAATGGACTGCAAGGACACACAGGAAATTGGCACTTAATTTCATTACTCGTGGTTGATAAACCTTATAGCCTTCATGGGATGGCGGGAACTAGAATATGTAGTTTTTGCTACAAGACCACAGCCTGAGGGAGCGAGATATCAGGTACTGAGATCAGAGCCACATACCATAAAGAAGAGGGAAAATGGAATCATCTTCAAAGCATACCTACGAGATATGCAGGAAGCCATTAACCAGTCATGGAGAATAACACCAGAAGCTGTCACGCGATATGAGAACATCTCTAACTTCTGGGCAACAAGGCAAGCCATGTGGATACAACCAAGGCAGGAGCCCGACAATTAGTGGCTACCGATGCACTACTGTATCATAGAAGAGGATATAGACATGATCATCAGCGAATGGCCTGCTGAATGGAAGATCCCATTCATTCCCTGTGAAGTACCGGAAGGACCCACAGAAGGAGAGGCAATGCATATAGAAACATAACCTCTGCAAAAACTAGTGCCCAAGAAACCAAGGATGGGCCAAAACAAACCACCTCCAACAAGCGAAGGGTCGGAGCAGACAAAAACCCAGAAGGGGCAGAAAGAGACCAATGAACAGCTGAAGCAAACCAAGGGAACGCAACAGACCACCCAAAACCCCACCACACAGTAGCCTGGTGAAAATAAGAGACCGACTGAACAAGCCATAGGCACACACAAGAAATCAAAGGCACAACGAGCGTCACCAGACATGACGATCATGGAGGATGATGGAGAAATGATCACCAAAATGGTCCAAGATTGTCTGGTGGAAGACTTCGACCATGCTTCACATCACAGGGATAAGCTACAGAAAGAGATGGTAGAAATACGACAGCTCCTCAAGACACTCGGAGAAGCCCAAAGTGCTAGTAGCAGTAGAGGCATAGAGCAGTCGACAACACAAACCAACAAAAGAGTGGAGATCGAAGAACGAGACCCATTTATTCCAATGCCACACGCATCCACAACAGTCCACATAAAACCGAAAATGTTGCGAATGGATGAAATAGTGGGATATACACCACTGAAGGATTTGGACCACATTCAGTTGGTCTTGACACGGAGGCCGTCAAGGGCATTGTACAAATTACAGGTTAGAATCGACCACGAGATGCAGTCTCAGGCACATAAGAACTTAGTCGAGCTACAAAAAACAACAAAGCAGTGGGAAGCACTGGAAAAAGAGTACGTGCAGGCCAAATTGGAAACTCAGAAGGAGGTAGAACACAAGAACGAGGTGGAGTGCAGAGTGGGAGAAATTTTTGGGAAAATTCCAAACATTGCAAAAGGAAACAAACTCCTAGCCATAGAAAATATCGACCAGATTGCGCAGGCAGTTGAACAATACCAAAAGGAGATCGGGGATCTTCGAGAACAGCTAACACCAACAACTCCACCAACAGTAAAGGAGCAAAGGAGGCAGGCATCAACAACGCAAATACAGGAGATGGAGAAACATGTTAGCACAACAACTGAATTGCTTGACAAAGCGACGCAACTATGGACAATACTGGAGGAGGATCCACAGGTTCAACGCTAGGACCATGAAGAGGAAAGGATCAATGCAGTGATCCAAGAAATCAAGCAGAAGCAAAATATCATATCGATCCTAGAACGCATAAAGGGACACAAGAGTTGAAGAACATGCACGCATAACTCATCACTGCACTAACACAAAAACAAGAGCGACAGGCTCAAATAGAATCGTTAAAGGAAAGGGTAGCAGAAGTACTTGCACAGGAAGAAGTGGATAAAGCACAGATGGCGCAGACCCACCCAGAATGCGAAGGACTATTGAGCGATGAAGTGGTTGTTTAGGTAGTCGAAACCATTAAGGAGAAGACCGTGCATGCACTGACAATGACAACAGAGCTAAGGGGAAGGTTCCAGATGATCACTAAAGAGATCGAGGCAACTTAGAAAGATTAGGTGACTCGGGTTGAGTCACATGTTAGTGTTGGGGGCCTGTTGGCAGCAGGCTGAAATGGGAAAGAAGGTGTGCACAAAGAATAACGATAGCTGAAAGAGCAATCATGGGAAAAAAAACATGCATGAAGAAGAATAACAGTTGGAAGAGAAATCGTGGGAAAGAAAGTGTGTGGGAGGAAAGTGACAACTAGCAAGAAGCACAGTACGTGCACATGTAAGAAGGAGGCGACAATTGGAAGGAAGTAGCGAATGCATGCAGAGAAGGAAGACCTAACGACAGAAGAGTTAGGGTTTTTGGTAAGAGTTTTCTGTGTAAATGGCTGAAGAGCTTGATAGATATAAAATATAGGCAAGCAGGTATCAAAAGAGGTTCGTCATTCAAGAGTTCAAAGATTCATAATTTCGGAGAGAGTGTGAAGGTTGAGCTTCCATTGTATGTGGCATTCGATAAGAGAACTACTTGTAACGAGAGAGCTAAGCAGGAGGTGGATCTCAAGGATCAGATCGCACGCTGGGGATCCTGGTGCGATCTAGTTTGCCTCACAGAGATCTTGCCGATCCAAGAATAATTGTAAGCATGAGACGCGAGAATTGCAGAACTACCATAATAAGAGAGCCAAGAGCCAAATCTTTGTGGACGTAGCCCGGGAGGGGGTGAACCATGGTAATACTTGTGTGATGTGATGAATGCATGTGTATCTATGTTTATTGTTGTTAGTCAAATACTAAATGTGATGAATGAATGAATTATTATACTGTTTAGTTCATTTCTGCTGCACTGTTTAATTCCGAAGGTCAGATAACAATACCTTGTAATACAATTAATAAGTAGTGGCTCAGAATGCAGACCCTCTATCTCCTACTCAATCCTAGGCTATAAACACCTGAGTCTTACAACCACCCATAAAATCTATCTCGAGAGAGACTGCACAGTGAATTATGTGTGCTGCGTTGCCTTCTGGTTCACCAGAAGGGCCGTGTGACATCCCCCAAAAATAAATATTTTTATTTTTGTGTGCTGGAAATTTATTTCCGTTTTTGGCAAATTCGAATCTGGAATTTTTTTGCCATTTATGGAAATTATGAATTTCGAATTTCGAATTGTATTTAATTACTGTGACTATTGGGTAGAGATCTGTTTGGAATCAACTAACTATTTGACTATGACACTTGTATCACAACATAATATTTATATTAACTGCAGGAGGACAAATGGAACAACCATGTTAAAATCAGCTGACCAT